>JAVTVY010046479.1:0-20692 GCA_036873755.1 Hanleya hanleyi
AGTCAACAGATTTTGTTTGTAGCAAAAATAAAGTTAGAATGTGTAAATGTGTAATTTATGTAGTTTCTAATAATTCAATTCAAATGTTCAACTATTCTGTAATTATTGGCACACATACAGGTGGTGAAATAATACCAGATCGCCTGCTCGCAGTGCCCGCGACAACCTGAAATCAGCATGGGGAAGTTTGTGTTGGCCCTTCACCTCTCCATGGGCAACCTAGCTACCCGTCAGCCAACACACACTAGTATATGAAGTTAAAAGTTGAAACTGAAAGTTAGAAGTTGAAAGTTAGAAGTTGAAACTGCCAAGGGCAAGCAAGTTTTAAAATATAACTTGCCCGAATGGAAAGCTAAAAATAATTATTATTTCTACCCATCATACACACATGTACTGGATGAACACATGTACTGGATGACCCATGGATATGATTTCTTATATCAGTGAAATTGTCTCGAGAATAACCGATATTACTTCTTGCAAAAAAGGATACATACATTTGAAAAATATGTATATAATTTTTGTATGTATAATGTTTTTCCGAATGTGGTAATGGATCATGCAAATTACAATGTTAGCTATTCAGGAAATATTAGTATCTGTTTCCTATTTAGGAAACTTGACATGGTTTCCTGTTTAGGAAACTTCACATCGTTTCCTGTTCAGGAAAATTTAAAGTGTTTTCTATTTAGGAAACTTGTTTCCTGTTTAGGAAACATCTTGTGTTTCCTGATCTGGGAATGATTTCCCAGAATAGGCGATAGGTTACTAGGAGTTGTATGATACTGCCAGATGAATGACTTGTATCTGTTCACATTGATATAAATAGAAAAGTCAAAATGATATATGAACTTGTTTTTAGCATGGTATTGCAGAAAATTTTTAGTCTATTGCCTTTGCACAATTTTGTGTATCACATACTTGGCAGGGCGCCAAATTTGAAAGTGAACATGGATAAAGCACATGGTGCATGTAATTGAATGCTGCCACTCTTCGTATGTCTGAATATCAATAAGGATTATAATACATATAAAAGTCACAATGCCAAAAATCGACCATAGAGGTCCAAGTCCCACGCTAGCATCACCAGTTATGGTGGATTACATCCACCATAACTGGCGCTGCTGCTGCGGGGGCCATGGACCTCTATGGTCGATTTGTTTTGGTCGATGATATCTCATATCATTGATGAAGAGTATGATTTGAAAATGGAGATATCCAACTGCTTATAATCCAATATGGCTGACGGTGGCCATATTAGATTACGCACATTGGTGGAAAACAATCCCAACCGTCCTCTCACCAATGTCAATGCACACACCAAGTTTGAAGTTGATCGGTTAAATCATTCATGAGTTATTGTCCGGACAAGAAAATCTAAGATCCAACTGCTTATAATCCAATATGGCTGACGGCGGCCATATTGGATTATGCACATTGCTGAAAAACAATCCCAACCGTCCTCTCACCAATGTCAAGGCACACACCAAGTTTGAAGTTGATTGGTTAAATCATTCATGAGTTATTGTCCGGACAAGAAAATCTAAGATCCAACTGCTTATAATCCAGTATGGCTGACGGCGGCCATATTGGATTATGTACATTGCTGAAAAACCATCCCAACCGTCCTCTCGCCAATGTCAAGGCACACCCCAAGTTTGAAGTTGATCAGTTAAATCGTTAACGAGTTATTGTCCGGACAAGAAAATCTTACGGAATTACGGACACCGGTGTTTCTAAGCCCCCCCCCCCCCACTAAGTAGCAGGGGACAATAAATTCATTATTTATCGAAAGAGGGATAATTATCCTTTCTGATGACCTGCCTGGATATTCTTAACCACAATGTGGTTTTTGTTTCAGTACAGTTGCTTCAATTTTCCGAAACCGGCCTATTTCCAAAACCAGACAATGCACTGTATCAGTTACGTATTACACTTGGTTTTAATTCTTTAATTTCTTCAATAAATACACAATGACCATAATCTGCCAGCTTCTTAGGTCTCGAGAATGAAGCAGGCCACATAAACTGTCATAAACTATCTAGCCGTACCATGGAATGTTTAATCTCTCTCACAGATATATTAAGTAAAATCAACAAATGATCACTATATCCACCATAAGGCTTCATAATAATTGCACTCGCACATCACGCCGTGACAGGTTAAACTTGGAAATGGAGTATTAATCAGAAAAGCGCAGATTAAATCAATTCTGTACAACATTCATGTACTTGCAATGGCTTGCACTGTCATTCCAAATAAATTAACTCAATTCGCCAGGCAAATTATTTTGATAAAAAAAATTGTTTTCAACCTATATTTGGAACTACATGTAAGTTCCCAGTTTGGGAATATTTCATCAAGATTCCCTGTTTCGGAATTTTTCCATAATTCATCTTCAGCAGAAATATACTATTTCAGGGAACATTTTGCTATTCCCTGATTAGAGAACATTCTGCTATTTCCTGATCAGGGAACATTCTGTTATTTCCTGATCAGGGAACATTCGGTTATTTCCTGATCAGGGAACATTTTTTCATGTGATAGTTGGGTTCCCAGATCAGGAAACATTTACCAAGAGACACACCCCATGGGTTTATACAAGTTAATATCTCAGGCTAACAAAGGCTAACAGGGTAGGCACATGTTTCACCATATATAGAAAAGGTTGGATTATTTCTCCTCAATTATGCCAATGTGGTGAGGGGTGGCAGTTTTGAGAAAAGCAGACTCAAAGAAATGGGTGTCCCTAAAAACCATGCAATGAGCCTCTTAATTGTAATCTTTTCATTATCATTTTATAAATTATTAATGTAAATGCTGTATTTAATGATAAGATAATAAGAATCTTGAGTTTTGTGGTAAATTCAAGTCAAAACAAAAAAAATCTGCAACATTTCCTATTCAGGCATTAAGTTTCCTGATCTGGGAACATTACCAATGTTCCCTGATTTGGAGTTGGACCGGTATTCAGTGTTTGAATGTTAATTTGGGACATAATTCCATATAAAAGTTTTATATCTCACCAATGATGTCTGTTTTTACAAGCGATTATATTCTTCAGATTTTGGCTTATGAATTTAACTTTTTCCCCAATTCCGGAAAACTGTGCATTGAGACATTAAAAGGCAATGGTCACCTATTTTGAAGACATGTCTTCTGTTTAGGAGACAAATCAATTGTCTCCTATTCTGGAGTTGTAGTTTGTCTCCTATTCAGGTGACACATAATGTTCATGATTACAATACTCACAGGTCAGTCAAATCAGGACGCTGAAAACTTATCTAAACCATACCTTATCCAACTGGTGAATTTTAAGGAATACCAGTATATATGATTTTTGCACCACTGCAACTATATGCAACTAGTCAAAGTATTGAGTTCTTTAAATTACTTGTTTTGAACTTGTACACAAACTACTTGTACATCTATAATGATTATTGGGAGGCCTGCAACATTCTTGAGAAAGTGTGTATGTGTTGAGCATTACTGATATATATGGAATAGAAACATTCCAGGTCTCCAGATGTTAAAATTATTAGTGCTTAAATTGCAGGATATCAACAGTTATCTTATGTATTGAAATGTCTCCTGTTCTGGAAATCATCATGAAAGTCTTCTGTTTTGAAAACACATACATGTAAATAGGGAACATATACATGTTAATACATGTTGTTTCTTGTTCTGGAGACAAAGTGATAGTACGCCCTCTTAACTGCTTATATTTAGAGGTTAACGAGAGCTAACGACTGAACCACTATGAGCATAACATTACTACATGTAAGTGATCAAGCCATAACTGTTGGAGAGTGCCTTGGTGCACAAATGTGCATGCCCCATGTATTCAGTAATTGAATGTAAATTTGGGACATAATTCCATATAACAAGTTTTATAACTCACCATTGCTGTCTTTTTTTATAAGCGAATATTCTAACTGATTTTGGCTGAAGAATTGCGATTTTTTTCCAATTCCCGAAAAGTGTGCATTGAGACATTAAAGGCAATGGTCACCTATTTTGAAGACATGTCTCCTGTTTAGGAGACAAATCAATTGTGTCCTGTTCTGGAGTTGTAATTTGTCTCCTATTCAGGTGACACATAATGTTCATGATTACAATACTCACAGTTCAGTCAGATCAGGACGATGAAAACTAATCTAAACCGTACCTTATCCAACTGGTGAATTTTAAGGAATACCAGTATATATGATTTTTGCACCACTGCAACTACATATAACTAGTCAAAATATCAAGTTCTTTAAATAACTTATTTTGAACTTGTAAACAAAGGCTGGAGAACTACATGTACATGTATCATAATGATTATTGCAACATTCTTGAGAAATCGTTTATCTGTTAAGCATTACTGATGAAATAGAAACATTCCAGTTCTCCAGATGTTAAAATTATGTAATAAGTGGTTAAATTGTAGAATATCAAAAGTTGCCCTATATTGAAATGTCTCCTGTTCTGGAAATCATCCTGAAAGTCTCCTGTTTTGGAAACACGTGCAAATGTTTCCTGAATAGGGAACACCTATATGTTGATTCATGTTGTTTCCTGTTCTGGAGACAAAATCGATAGTACCTCCCCTTAGCCGCTTATATTTAGAGGTTAACGAGAGCTAACGACTAAGCCACTATGTGCATAACACTGCTAAGTGATCAAGCCATAACTGTTGAGAAGTGGCTTAGTGCAGAAATGTGCATGTCCCATGTATTCAGTGTTTGAATGTTACTCTGGGACATAATTCCATATAACAAGTTTTATATCTCACCAATGGTGTCAGTTTTTACAAGCAAATATATTCTTCTAAATGATTTTGGCTTATGAACTGAGATCTGATTTTCCAGTTCCAGAAATGTATGCTTTAAGAGATTCAAGGCAATGGTCGCCTATTCTGGAGACATGTCTTTTGTTTAGGTGATAAACTGATTGTCTCCTATTCTGGAGTTGTACCGGACTGTCAATATAGTAGTTCCTGGTCTGGACTGTATCTCACTTAACAAATGGTGTAGAAGTTTGAATTTTGTCATGGAACCTATAGTTCTGGTTCCATGTAGGTTCTGTGTTAGTCAATTAATGGAACCTCCACCTTGTTTCCAATTGATAGGCTGAACTATATCTACTGACAGAGTAAGGTTGTGATGAGTTCTTATGGATGAAATCAGGTTCCAATAATCAGTTTAGAACATGGACATTTCTTAATTGTTCTGTATATTCTTTGTTGTGCATAATCCCTATTGTTATGTTCATGGAATATGAATTATCATTCATGCACTTACCTTGGGTTTTTTTTCAGAATATTAGTGGCCAGGTACTGTCTAACATACTTTTCAACTCTTGTGATCTGTTACGAGTAGACCTGGTTGGCGTTCAGATCCTTGTGCCATACACATTATCTGCCATGGAGCTTGTACTGAGTGACCTCAGCCCAAAGTTCAAGTGAGTAAAAATCAGGAGTACACATACATCATTCTTTACATCACCAATCTATTTTTAATATGTGGTCAATTTTCGTGATGTCAAATTTGAAAATGTTATATGAATGAATACAGATTACATATTCAGATTGTTCACTGTACTTCTACATTTACCTCTGTCAGATACTGTAGGAGTAGTCTTTTTTAACAATTGTATTATATTCTTGTATATTACAGGCCTCACGATCAGATCCCTATTATAGAGCTGAGGAAGGCCTGCATACATCTACTCCTCTCTATGCTCTGTCTGCCTCTTCACTTCAAGGATTTAGAAATCAAAGGTTAGAAGTTTGCACTAAACGTTGTCAATACTTAACATACGCTGCTTCTGTTCAAAGTTGATGGACATGATAGTTTCATTTCAAATCTAGTTTGTGCTGAAATGGTTGTGGAATTCGCCTGACCGGTTAACCCCTTGCAATAGTTAACTATGAACCGGTTAACCACAGTCAGATCATGAACAAAATTACTTTGTTTAACTTGTGTTTACTGGCTTGTGATTGCAAGTGCTTCAAACCATGCTATACTCTGTTTTATTCAAACCTCAAGCTTTCTGTCTTGATAATCATTGGTATTGTATTGCCATAAAATCAACAGTTTCCTTTATAGAGGCAAATAATCTTGGCACACACTGTTGCTAAAATAGCCTCTATCGGAGTCAGTTGTTGTTGTTGTTCAGCACATGGTGATAATTTATATATGCAGGAAACATTGGGCCAATCAGAAGTCTGCAAAGCCTAAGGGGCCATATCATTTTAACCTTGTATAGCTACCGTGAATTGTAAATGAACCGAGTCATTATTCTCATTTGTCTATGTAGTCAATGAATATATGTCGGTTACAGTGGATAATATAACCGACCTAATAAAGAAACAAACAAGTTGTCTGAGTCTTTCTTAATAGGTTTTAATTGCTCATCCCTTACCCAAGACCCTATTAAAATACACTCAAGGTTTCGGGTCCTCATCGCTTTGCACGGTTCATGTTTCATTTACAATGTTTGTTTCTAACCAGATGTGGTGAGTACTCCTGATGAACCCAGCCAGAGTCGCTCATTTCTCTCATTGAAAGTACGTATGATTGAACTGTTATTGAAGGCCTTGCTCAAGGAGACAGACTCCTCTAATACACAGCTCTTGTTAGGTAAGTCTCTACTTGTTCTAAGAAAATAGTGCGTGAATATGATTTAATGTTGCTTTCAACACTGTTTCAGTCATATCACGACGTTTCGTTCCTATTCCTTTTCACACCTGGAAACCACATGGGTGGGGTTCTATTCCTCTTACACCCGGGACCCCATGGGTGGGGTGGGGTCCTATTCCTTTTCACACCCGGGAACCCTACGGTTGCCACAGTTAGTCATCTCTTATGGCAAGCTCTCTGAGGGGCTGAGACCTATTCTTACCATGATTTGAAGTGTGCACAACAACACCCCAGGTCAATCCCTGGGAGCCCCATAGGGCTCTAATAAAATCGCGAGTGTATCATATCAACAGCGGCTAACCTGGAAGTTATGAGCGGTAACATATGAATAGGTTATTCTCGCGGTTGATAAAACGGAAAAAGCAGAGATACTTGTTTGGTGGCTTACATAGGCCTGGTTCACAATATCCTCCATAGGTTCTCTTCTGTCATTATGGGAGTTTTAATGGCTTTGTTCTGTAATTTGTATAGAGTTGATTCATAAAGCTTGCTCGCTGTTCCACCTCCATAATGTTATGATTTGATTTATTGTCAGACCAGCCCTCGCTCCAGTATAACCACTCTCTACCTGGTGATTGGTCCATTCCAGTGTTGTATGTAAATAAGTTCTCTATTTTGGGCGCATTTCTTTACTCTCTAGTTTGGGCACGACATCAAATATCTTTTCTAGAAAATGTAATTGAAAACCTGTTGGTATGAATATATATGTTTATTCTGCCAGGTGGCCTAATGTTAGTCATGCAGGATTTGGCCTTGTGTGAAGAGATAGAACAGACCACGTTACAACCTGCTCATGATCTACTAATCAACGTTGATTCAGACACTCACATGGGTACGTTCTAAACTATATCTTCCACATATTTGCTGACCCTGATGTATTTCAGCATGCTTCAGCTCTTGATTTTTATGCATGAACAAAATAACCAATTACATTATCCTCTTTATTTGTTGATGTGATTTTCTATTTGTGCTCTTCTCAACTCATTTTATATATGATTATCAGCTTTAATGTGCTAGTCAGGCGAGACCAATTTATTTTGTGTTTCACGGGCCCACCGCCAGCTCAGCCGATATGGCATGATTTTAAGTTACTTTAGAAGCGTGACGCCGTTGCAAAACGAGCAAACTTAGGTAGACTGATCTGGAAGACTTTTAGACAGCCAACAACAACAATGATGACAATGTTAGATTTGAAATGTACGTTGGCAGTTCACCTGTCGACTGGATGTCAAATTACCGAATTCACTTTGCAAGTGTGTGTTTCATTCGAATTTGTTATAAACTTCAAACTTGACCATGATGTATATTATTAATGCGCACAGACATTTCCCTTATGGATATTTTCTCAGTAGGACAATTATCTGGCTCTAATTCATCAGCTGTCATTTGATGTGGCTAAATACAATCATGTTTCTGTAGTGATTTTTTGCAACAAAAATAAAACGAAAGTCAATATTGAAACAATTTCCAATTGTTTTGCAAATCCCAAAATTTATTTTATTAATAATGCAAATTATTATCTCCTCCAATCTTGAAAAATTTTAAAATCTGCCTGTGAAACAAGAAATAAGATTGGCATGGCCTCACTAGTAGAGAAATAATGAGAGTACTTAACTCAAGTTAACCAAGCTGGCTCTGTTATATGTACACCTTTTGTTACCTGAGAATATTATGAAATGCATGTTGATATTGCTAGATAGAAATCCTATTTCTGCATGTGTATTGAAGAGTTGGCATGTTGATGGATTATTTTCTACTTTTCCATGCATGTTCCCTCTCAGACCCCTTCCAGCATGATGGTGTCCACTATAGGACTTCTCCACAGAGTGCCACGGCTAAAGAGCTGGGTAAGCAGAAGTAGTCTACACGCTAGTCTTTCCACTCCCAAAAGGTTTAGGGTTTTTTTTGGAATCCATGATCAGTCACAATAGGACCTCTTTTACAATGGGTAAACGAGAACAGGAGTTAGGGAACCCGGACGTATACAAGTACAGAATGACAGAATGAGGAAGACAAGGCTCCAATTGGCCCACAAGTTCCAAGTTGCAGTGGAAGAATTAGATAATTTTTATGTAGAACTCAAACCCAAATGTCAATATCAGTGGTCGGCATTTTTATTTTGAGAAATTTTAGTATTTATTTAATCTTGAAGTAAGTGGTTGCTATGGCAAATATATCGTGTATATTTCAACATTTCACTAATAGTATTTTGAAAAAGAGATTTATTGAATACACATAGTTAGCTTTGTGACATCACCTAAACCCTTCTACATTAAATACATGTACATGAACTACAATAAACTGATTTGGATTAATTACATTCAGTAAGCAGGATTTGCTCAGGATACGGAAGACTTTCCTCACCATAAAACTGTATCTCTTATTGTTTGTGAATGTATTATCTTGTGTTTCATATTATATCTCCCTTGATAGTCAAGCATGTTTATTTGACAGCTATTCATGTTCTTCGGCAATTTATAAGTTTGTTCCTGCTTCATCCAATTTGTTCATTGCTCATATACATACATAAATGATTGATCAGGTTCTCTTACTGCTCTTTATGATGTTAGCTTACTGCAGTCATTAAAGGTGAACTGCAAAGCTTTCCAATGTTCTACTAAAATGTCAGAAATCAAGGCCTTTGTAGTTATAGTTGTTTATGTGTGGTAATAGTTCTGTGGATTATTTTCTTCTTCGGAGTCAAAACTTTTACCACCAGAAAACGGAAGCCACAACTTTTGAAAACGTCATCGATTGCCTCCCATTGTTTTTGGAATGTTATGACATTATAGTTTTCCTCACTCATTCATCCGACGCAGCATGACGTCATGTAAAATGATACATTGAATGAAGGATACCTCTATAACGTCATAACGTTATACAAGCAAAGAGAGACAAGCGAATCAAGTTTTCAATACGAATTTATAACAGGAAGACTTTAATATTGTTATTAGTACAATTTAGCAAAATATATTCGCCCTAAAATTGTATAGCAGTTATATCACATAACACAAGATATATGTAAGCAACATTTTAGAAAAGAATTAAAAGCTTTACAGTTCACCTTTAACATGGGATAAACTCTAGTATTGAAGCTCCAGTATAAGTCTATAATGTGACGTCATACATGTATTTCATGCTGTAGTCTTTCTAGGAAGTTCTCTCATTAACACATGAACAGGAAATGCAGTCTTCAACTCCATTAAAGAATGGAGAACAATTAACATTGCTGGTGCTGCATATGTATTATGAAGAATTAGTTTGAACAGTAAAAGCTTGATGTATATGAAGATATTCCTCGAAATGAACTTTATTGCTGCATGTCCTATGATTGAATTATTACTTAAGAACCTACCATAATATAAATATTCTTAAATACATTTATTTTTGGGGACCATACAAACTGCCCTGAGAATGTTTTCTGGATTTGACTGTGGTGCTCACAATATTGGGCGGATGGTGCGATTTATTTCTCACTTCTTCGCTTCAATACTCCATTTTTATCCTATCTCGCATCGCAGCACACTTACCAAAAAATACTTGCATTTTATACACTCAGAAGTTTAAAGTGTAGATCTTGGCCTCTGTGTGTCTGCTCGCTGCTAATGCTAAATTGCAATGTTGAAACTCGTGGTAGAACTAGAGCTTCCTCACAGCGCATGTCATTGAAACGTATCCATGGTCAACTGCACCGAGATCAGGTCACACCAGCATATCTGTATGATGTAGTGCAACAGTGGTAAAGGGGACATAACTCAACAAATGAATAACCTTTGTTACCTCCCTTGCATCATAAAAATCAGACCAGCTTTAACCCACCTAGGCCAATTGAATACTTTGTATGAATTCTGGTGGAAATTCAAACAAGAAATGTACATGTAGACATATTACTTGTTATTCCAGACAGGAGATATACTCACCTGCATCTGCTTCATAATTGTCTTCATTCTAGACACAGCCCATGGGTTATTTGGTCAGGCTACATCCCTGGTGTGTAATCGACTGATGGCGTCATGGAAGGCGGACCTGAACACTGCCCTGGCAGCCATGGAGGTCCTCTGTGGGTTGGCCAAAGTCCACCTCAACGTCCCTAACACCCTCATGTGCAAGAGGACAGTCAAGTGGATCTGTGACTTCATTGTGTACCAGTGTAGTCGACCGGCCCCGAACCACTCACGGGATCTTCACTCCATGATCGTGGCAGCATTCAAGAGCCTTACCCTCTGGTTGGTAGAACATAGCTGTCTGTTACAGGACAAAGAGTGTCTACATAACGTCCTCGAGGTCGTGGAGCTTGGTATCTCTGGATCTAAATCACAGGTGTGTACATAAGGGTAGTCCTACTGGTAATGGGTTTGGTGAAAATATACGTAATAAATGGATATATACTCAAACTAATTTGGGTAACTACAGCTTTTTGGTATGATGTATGTACATAAGAGCCGTGACCTTCAAAGTTTTCTGTCCAGAGTTTCTGTTACAATGTACATATAACCATAGCATCTCAGTCATAACCATTCTAGTTTTATATTCCCCATGCTTATATTATTCTGGAAATTAATGATTCTGTAATATTATGCAATTTATTGACCATGCTAGCTTGGTATTTTTGGCATTTGTTTTGTCATTCATGTGTGGTGGTTTTCTTTTTAGGAATTCTAAGCAATTGCCTTCATTGCTTTCTACATTGATGAGCCATGCTTCAGTATCACTGTTGTATCTCTGAGTGATTTTCATTGATTGTATTTTTAATATTTGGAAACAACCCAGATCATATACAAATGGCAATATATTTGAGAACTTTAAGTGGCAGTTAGAACATGGGAATGGTTTACTAATTCAATACCAATGATAACATCAATAATGATAGTGTTACGGGTAACAACTTCTTGAATATAGTTCTGGTGATGTTTTGGTGTCAATCCAAACAAGTTGATATCCATAACAATTTGTTTGACTACATGTAAGTAAAATCTTTCAGAACATTGGAACTCAGAGAGTAATATGTGTGCTTTGATTTGATTTAGCCAGGGACACCTTTATTAGCATGTAAAAACCCCCGTTCTGTGAACTCTGACTCCAAGTTGTATGTCCACTGGCAGATGGAGAAAGGGGTAAGGGTCCTGATCAGACGTACTCGTACACATGTTTTATTCCCAGAATCACCACCAATACCACATAACTCCAAGAGTTCCTCATTAACTGTTCTCAGTCTGTCCAGGGCTAGTCTATTCTATGCTTTAATAGAAATGAGTCACATTATAGGCCATTCACCAAACCTTTTGTCAGCTCATAAAACTTCTCAAATTGTGGCTTGTTCCCCTAATATTATATGTTAGCCAGGGGCATCCAAGTAAAATTCTTAAATGTGGTAGCATAGGACTATCTTCTTGTTAGTTTGTCCAGTTTAACAAAGAGAGTTACTTTAGAGAACGAATGTGTATCAGCCAAAATGTATTTAGCATTTAAGTATATTTGGAAAGAGTTAAAAAACTGAAATGGCTCTCGACGTATACAATGGCCTCTAATTTGATGAGGGGATCTGATTGGGTACACTGTCCTAATAATTACTGACAAATAGCATCAGGTTCCCACTTAAGGATACCTAGCCCCCCTGAGACAGTTTTGTACACTCCTTGATAATTTGTCTTCTGTAGCAATAAATATTCGTCACAGCAATAATAATATGTATATTTTATGAAAGCATATGTCCTGAGGAATTCACTTATGTAATTTACATAACTGTCGCTACTACAGTGTAGAAAACACTTGAAATTAAAAAAAATGAAATGAAAACAATAGCCGCCAAATTTCAATTGAACATTTGTGAAAACTGTTCAACATATTTCATACTTGATGGTATACCTTGATCAAAGACAACTAGAACTAGTAAACGGCATCTCAGTTTTTTTTAAATTTCTGCCTAGTTATATTTTTCTAGCATTTTAACTAAAAGGAATTGACAAAAACCTATTATCTTACAACTTTCCACATTTAAAGTTGAATAATTAAAAAATTAAGCTGAACTTACGAAAACTGAAGCGCTGTTCACTAGATCACTACGTAAATAACAAGCATGCCAAATTTCGCGTAGCTCATATACTTTTTGGAGAAATACGAGTTGAAATCTTGAATTTTGGCAAAAAATGAAAATGCTGAAAATCGGCCAAAAACCATCTGGCTATACAATTGAAGGAATAATCCTAATACTTCTCATGAATTCTGTTACAAAATACATTTTGCAACCTGCCATATAGAACCTAGTAACCAGCCTACTTATTCCAGCTTATCTTTTGTAAAAAAAAAAATTCATTATAGTGGTTTAATAGTGGTTTCAGGGGGGTTACGTTTCCTTAACCCTACCTGGCCTGGGGGGGGGGGGCGGAAAGTGCCCCCCCTAGTGAACTTTTCTCTGCTGCTCTGAAACGACAAAACCGAGGAGGCTGAAACTTGGTGACTTTTAAGCTTATTTTATTGGGGTCATTTTGAGTCTATTTTCATATACCCCCGGTTAGACGATCATGGGTAAATTCAAAATGGCGGCCATGTGGTATCCGCGAAAGTCGTGTTTTTCATCTTTTCGGTCCATTTCTTCACATTTTCTTTGCCTAAAAGGCCTTGAAAGTATATTATTTATGCAAAACTAATTATTCTCTATTTTATAAGATTTTTTTCGAGAGAAAAATCTGAAAAATGAAAATTTCGAAAAATCGACCCCAAAAGGCCGAAAAATGGCTTCCGAGAAGATGACCTCACTGTGACGTCATCATGGCGGCCATCTTGGATTTTTTTACATTTTCCGGTAGAGCTTGAACTCAAGATACTGTGTGGTAAGTTTCAGCGCTCTAGCCTTAGTGGTAGAGAAAATATATAGGGGGGGCACTTTCCGCCCCCCCCCCCAGGCTGCGACACACCCCAAATCGCCCAGGCCAGATAGGGTTAACTTAGAACAGTGGCTATTTTTATTGCATAGTATAGCACTACCCTGGACAGCTTTAATAGTCCTATTCTTGTAACCCCTAAACATCTACAACATGTATTAAATTACTGTGAGCTTGACTTATTCATGAGCTTACTTAATATCCATGGACTGACTTAATATATGTGGGCTTACTTAATATCTGTGGGCTTACTTGTATTTTGTTCTCATGCTTTCCAAATGCTCATATTCCATCACTTCCATTCTGTGAGTGTCTCATTACTTGCAGAGTAGAAAATTGTCATGAATCTTCGGTTTTGTTTTTTTTCTTCGTTCTTGTTGGAAATCCAATGGATCTTCGTGTATGTCTTGGATGATTGACCCTAGGATTGAGATTGTCATGGTGTATGTCTTGGATGATTGACCCTAGGATTGAGATTGTCATGGTGTATGTCTTGGATGATTGACCCTAGGATTGAGATTGTCATGGTGTATGTCTTGGATGATTGACCCTAGGATTGAGATTGTCATGGTGTATGTCTTGGATGATTGACCCTAGGATTGAGATTGTCATGGTGTATGTCTTGGATGATTGACCCTAGGATTGAGATTGTCATGGTGTATGATTAGGATGACAAAGAAAGGATACACTTTCACATCTACCCGATGATCTAGAACAAGGACTCTATTAAAGATCAATTCAGCCGTATCTTATAGATGATTTGATTGTGTCTTTCTCAAGACTTTTCTTTTCTCCTTATGTACCTGCTTGACAGATGATGTCTTCTGTGTATTTGAGAATATAACCGGTACTTGCACACATTTATCATCATTACTGTCCCACACCTCCTGTATGCTTGCAGAGTTAAATGCCAATATTGCAACCCCCACAATTAGCCACGGCATTCAGCAATTGCCGAGGTAAACGCTGTGGCATAATCAGCTTGCCACAGCAAATTTTAACATGGTTAAATGAGTGTTACTTTGATACCACATGAGTTTTGCTGAGGTTAGTTTTCCTAATTGTGAGGGCTGAGACTGTGTGTGTTGCAGGAAGTGGCTTTTTGTTTGGGGGGGGGGGGGTGAACTGGTGGATTTAGGTTTGAGACACTGCTTGTACTGTGATAGAAGTATCAATAGGGCAGTCCCCATCTAGCGACTGTGTTGTATCTTATTTTATGTTTTCTTTTGTTTATCCTGTAAGATTAATCTATTATTTTGCACTTTCAGTATCAGTTGCAGTATTTAACTGGGATCTGCTATTTAAACTTCTACTGTGTATGGCTGAGTTAGTACCAAACAATGTACAACTTCACCAAATTGTACACTCTGCAACCAGATAATCAGTTTGCATGGTTTGTGTATTCGATGTACATTTCTGAGATTATCACTATCCATTTTGACTCAGCCATACAGGGTAATGTTGTCTTCCTTTGATTTCTTTTCCCCCTTTGCCCTTTCCTGTTAACCAGTATTTTGGTTTGACTTACAGCGAAAAGTGGGTGAAACACAGTCAGTCAGTCTTAAACTGGATAAGGATTCAAAGTCTGCACACATGAAGGTATTCACATCTGGCAGTACTAGAGCTCACTCTTTGAAGTCCTCTGTCTCTCAGTTTAGTGTGTGCCAGGTAGACTAGAAACTGCATGTCTCTCAGGACATCACTTGGGTGCCTTTTCTGTTTTGGGGTTCTCTCAAATCTGTAGCGCTGTCTGCATATGAGATATGGTCTCTGACATTGTATAATTATTCTAGTAGTGACTTTTCGTTGTCTTTAATAGTGTGTGACATAGAATTATTGAATAGGCATGACTTCAAAGTGATATAATGTGTGCATCGGGTGAAGCATGGGGGGTAGTTGCTTACTGATATGTCTATTGGGAATAAAATCAGTACAAGAATAGATCTTACAATTATTTATAGGGTTTCTAAATGGCAAAAGTTCACTATTTGAATAAAGTGTGCCATTCATGGATGACTGGACCATTTCATATTACAGTTGATTCAGTGTGTTAAAGGATTCTTTACATCTTCTTGTACTACCAGATGCTAAGATCAGAGCTGAAAGTTGCATGTAACACTAAATCATGATTCAGGTAAATTTTATTTGAAGACTAGAGGGGTTACATGTACAACAAATTATATTTTCTCATAACAGAGCTCAGCAGTACATGGAGTTGATAATGTTTGGAAAAAAAATTATTATGAAGATCTTCAGTAAATTTTAATCTTTTGCTATTTGGACTTTATATACAATGTAGTATATCTATTTCACATCAACTTGATGGATGACCCCACTCCTTCATATAATCACATAGTCGAGCAACCATTGTGATGAAGCATTGTATAAATTGATCCATGTTTATGCATGCTGGAGGTGAAACACTGTAGGGGTTGCGTCCTTCGAATGTCAAGGAACAAGGATTTTCTTACCACAAATGTAATGAATGCAGTCTCGCTACTTGTATCATCTTTGCATTTGTCTCAGACCGGTTCATACTTTATGTAGGAATCACGAGACAATACATACAATAGCCAAGTCTGGGATACAATAGCCAAGTCTGGGGACAACCATGTGTCTAGACTTGTACCTTTTCAACGAGACAAAGACCCAGACAATAGTTCCTACATGAAGTATCGACCCGCAGACCCCTGTTAACAATGATCAAACTTATTATAGCAGGCCCGTACGCAGGGGGGGGGGGGGGGGGGCCATTTTTGGACCCTATAAAAACAACACAGCAGCAGCTATATTAGAGCACTATTTTCCCCTTAGAAGGCGCTGAAGTCTAGAATTTCAAAAAATTTCGGGGGGGGGGCATGCCCCCGGACCCCCCTAGCGTGGCGCGCTTGTAGCGCGCATAGCTGGGACTCACGTTCCGCTTTATAACATGTCTATATCTATATGAAATCGCACCCCCCCCCCGCTAGAAATCCTGCGTATGGGCCTGTATAGACTGATCATTTTGATGGCAGAAATAACAGCAAATTAGTGGATGCCGTGTTTCAGTTAGCTGAATGAATTATGGCTTGCATCTGAGATAAATGTACAGGTCACATATTAACACAATAGGATTGCATTGTATCTATGCGCTAACAGCATCTTGATATAATATACTATGATGTAGAAATCTGTTTAATGCTGATATCTATAATGCTTGTATTTGAGTGAATATTTTTTTCTTTCTGTGAATAACTTGCTCTGATACCAGTACATGTATTTAGTCATAAAAATTTGTTAGATTTTAACCAGTGTTTGTTTTCCAGAATATGGTCAGAAGAAATAGTATTGCTTGCCTTCACTGCTTCAGCAGTTTGTAATTATAGTTGATAAAACATACTCAACTACTTTTTACTACTACTAATTAATGGTCATTGAGAAATACTATATTAGGTAATGACTTCAATTAATTCAGGTTAACTCAGAAGTAGCGTGTTATACCAGTATATATATTCAGATCATTAACCCCGGCCCCATGTCACTAACCCTGGTTCAGCTGACAAAGTCATACCATGACAGATAGCGAATCTGCCATAACAATACGCAGCCATGTTATTCTTAGGTTTTCCGAATTGAATTCATGACCTAATACCTCTCCAAATATGTCTATATTGGGCGAATTAAGAGCCAGCCAATGTGTCGTATATTTCCTCCCATCTGGTGGTTTTAAAGTTGAATATTTTGTATCAGAAGAAGGCAGTGATTATTGTCTCCCACCAGATACCGGAGGGGGACTTAGGGATTTGCTCCGTTCGGCATTCTGTCGTTCCATCATTCTGTTGTTCCGTCTTTCAGTCATTCCGTCACATACACACTTTCCTTGTGACTGCAATAACTCAACAACTATTTATGCGATTGACATCAAACTTGAACAGTGTGTTGGTATGAGAGAGAGGATGGCTGGGAATGTTTTCTGGCAACCTGCGTAATCCAATATGACCGCCTTGGCCACGACCCTATTCAGCCATGCTACCTAAGCCTGTGAATGCAGTAACTCAAAAGCAATTTGTTCGATTGACATCAAATTTGGACAGTGGGCTGGTATGAGTGCGAGAATTTTTTTTCAGCAACTTGTGTAATCCAATATGGCTGCCATGGTCGCTGAGTTCGTGACCCTGTTCAGCCATGCTACCAAAGCTTGTGACTGCAATAACGCGAAAACAGTTTGTCCGACTGACATCATACTTGGACAGTGGTTTGATATGAGTGAGATGATGGCTTGGATTGCTTTTCGGCAACATGCATAATCCAATATGGCTGCCATGCTAAATAAGCTGTTTGCTACCTAAGTCTTAAACCTGCTTTAATTAATACCTTTAATCCCTTATTAATTGCACAATCAAACGTAGAAAACGGAAGTTTAAAAGAAAAAGTTAACTCCCCTAGGAGAGAGTTGTCCGCCCCTAGGAGAGCTCTCCATTCAATTCCAGCGTGGCCACTATAAAGGCGACTGTAGCCTTATTCCTATCCTCTTTCTCTTGTTTGCTCGAGCAGTGCACATCTAGGGAAGTATTCAGAGGCAATCTTACAACATTGGTTGTTGTTGTCTCGCTGGTGTAATATCCTTTATCAAGTCTTGTTTTTGTTATTCATTCGGAACTTACTTACTGTATTATTATGTCTGAAGTTCTGACTGGTATTCCTTGTCGTACGTGCGGGAAAAATTTATCCCCTTTAGACGCTCATACGGCTTGTTTGTCTTGTAAAGATTTATGTTACCGGGCGTCCACGTGCGCGGAATGTGTATTATGGAATCCGGCGGCCTGGAAGAATTATGCCCAGGCCCGTCGGGCTTTTCTGTTACATGCATGTGATGACTCGTCTTTGTCGGAGATCGACAGACGGGTCTTAGAGATTTCTTTAGTTAATGATGTGAAGTGTAATGAGGATCTTGACCGGGCTGGTCAAGACCCTCAGTCTCCCGTGTCAGTTTGTATACCTCCAAGCGGTACCGTCCTACACGATGATAATTCCAGGTTGCTAGACAGCTTGACCCGGTCCGGAGTTTCATTGTCTAGGGTCGATCCAAATCCAGTTCCTTTGTTACGCTCAACAAAGGCCAGGTCGGTCAAGCCTGGCCAGTCTATTGTTCCCGTCGAACAAAAGGAATCTTCACCCCAGGTTATTTCTCCTTTACCTATCGGTTCTCCACATGTACCTGTTAGTAAGAAGAAATCAAAGAAACGACGTAGAGTGTCAATTTCTCCTTTACGGGTTAAGACTAGACATAGTTTTCCTAATTCTGAAAAATCTATGGAAGCCTGTTCGGTTCTACCATTAAGTGTTCAGGTTGCGGGCTTACGAACATCAATCCCCGCAATTGTTGATTCTTCACATCGTCGTTCACATACTGCTACACGACACTCGGGTTCACATTACCATTCACGTTCTCGTACACAACGCTCGGGTTCACCACCTCATCGTTTGTTCTCACCTGTTCGTGATTCTATTGCCTCGGTTCGACGATCTCGTTCTCCGATCCGTAGTTCTCGTCCACCGGTTCATTTTGGTACTAATTTACGGCGCTCCCGTTCTCCGGTACGCCGTTCTCGTACGTCGACAGTTCATTCTCCTGATCCTTCTCACCGTTTCCCTAGGGTTTCGGCTCCCTCTGATCAAGATTACCATGTTCATTATCAACGAGCCCCTGTTCTTGATCATTTGGTGGATCATGATTTATCGTCTTGTTCTCAGTCTCCGGTTTCGTCGAGTGAGTCGGATGATTCTTCTTCCTCTCGGGTTAGTGTCAAAGATACGTCGAAGATGGATCATTTGCTTAGTATGCAGGCGCTTTTAGCGTTGGTTCCGGATATGCCCGTCTCTTCGAATGTTGGTTCTTCTAGTGATAAGTGCCGGACAGCTGCGGATTCTGCATTAGCTACTCCCAAGCCGGATCTTCCTCGTACATGTGCTCCTTCACCAGCATGGGCAGATCATTTAGACAAATTTGATCGTCAATTACAAGATGACAATAAATTTAAGAAGCCTCGTTTCCGAGTTCCCCATGGTCTTCATGATAACGTGTTACCTGACAAACCACCCAAGCGTGATCGAGATTTATCTCAGGTTTCTAAATCAGTTAAGTCGACTCCACTTGAATTCAATACCAAATTTGTGGAGAATATCCAAGAGATGTTATTGGCAATCCAACGTGCTTCCTCAGTCACTGATTGGTTTTTGTTGGCTACTTCGCGGATTGCCTTGGACCCTGAGTTACGTCGGGACGATGGATCGACTTCTTTGTCTGTGGGTCGTGTTGCTTATTTGCGGGGTTTCATTGAAACCCTAGTGCAGGCTAATCATCAAGTTATTGAGGCCACTTCTTATTCATACGTTTCGCTTCTCCAAGCGCAACGCAACGCCTTACTTAAGGCTGTCAAGCCGGACGTCTCCTTTATGGTTAAGGATTTTCTGCTTCATCAACCATTAGCTTCCAGCACCATTTTCAACAATTCTATTGAGTCCGTTGTACCTGTCATCCGCGAGGAACGTACTGCGCGCTTGATTGGGGCTGTTGCTCGGGGTGGTTCGTCGGATCGTCGCTCGAAGCGGGGTCGTAACTCCTCTTCCACCCAACAAGATGGCGGCGCTCGGGGGAGGTTTCGGGGTATTGACAAACCTCCACGCCGAGGTCGCCGTTCCTTTCGTGGTAAATCAACCAAGAGGGGTGGTCGTTCCAGTAAATGACTATCGAGTTCCCGGATCAGATCAAGCCGAAGTTTTGCAGACTCCTGCTTTCCGGTCGTTCAATCATCATGTTGTAGGCGGCCGCCTTCAATACTTCATAGACAATTGGCGCCTCATCACCGACGACACCTGGATTTTGAGAGTTTTGGAGCGCGGCTTCCTGTTCACTTTTCGTTCCCTTCCCAAACTTATCGTTTGGCCACGCCCATCCCGCCTACCAGTCTCCGCGAGTCACGTGCAGACTCTTCTGTCTTCAGTCAACACGCTCATCGAGAAGGGAGCGGTCAGAGAGTTACCGCCGACAGAGGACAGTTTTGGGTTTTACAGCCACGTGTTTCTGGTTCCCAAGAAAGACTCGCCCCAGATGCAGATGGTGATCGATCTAAAAGTGTTAAACAA
>JAVTVY010046480.1:0-19997 GCA_036873755.1 Hanleya hanleyi
CGTTATATTCATATCAAGTATGGTGCGGCTTGTGTTCAATGAGGCTTGGAATGTTTATACAATTAATTTTCTTCTCACTGTTACACAATAAATATTTGCTGCGTGGAATCCAGTCATTTGTTCCATAGGGGCAATATTCTCATCAGCCATCACCATTCAATGTGAATGTGATACATGTACAAATCCATGGTCATTGATACAGTAAGGTGAAGGCGAAGGTGACCTGTAACACCAGTATACAAAATTATACCAAGCGCATTGAATCCTCATCATATGATGTTGAGACAGATCAGAACGAAGTGTCGGTAAAATGAGGTGTGTTTTGAAGAGCATTCTCTCATCAATGATGATGCTATACTGTACACATACAAAATATGAAGTGTTGCTGTGCTGGGCCTATAGCACAAAATCACAAGCAAGTTGGTACAACTAGGCACACAGGGTCTCATTTCTGTCGCTAACGTGTTGATTTGGGTGAGGGGATCCTCTCATGGGGAGGTGTGGGTGGGATGGGGCCTAATGTCTCAAGCACTTTTCCAGGTTTTCCATCAATATACTCTATTCCATACCCCAATATTTCAAGCACGTCAAATGAAACAAAAATTATTTGCTGGGAATGTGACTTTCACGACCCTGTCTGGACATGCTAGTGAGGAACCCTCAATCCCAGATTAATTACCACTGATGAAGCTAACGTCCAACAAATGCAAAATTGAGCTTGGCATCCGGCCGTATGTTATTCAGTGATGTATTACGCTACGGACCCTGTTGCCTCGACGGAGGTCTTTGCGCTCATCCAGCGCTTGTACTTTCACGAATGATTGATGATGATGTAATCTTTGTGTTTATATAGCTTTAAGGACATTCGCTACAAAACTGATCTGACAATGGCATATTAATCCCAACAACAAAAATAAAAACATAACATTTTTTTGTATCAAACTAATATGTTACTGTTGCTGGTTACCCTGTGATAATTTGTGACGCTATTTTAGGTTTAATTAAGACTCATGAAATCCATTTGGAATTTGCCCATGAACTTTTTCATGCGTTGGGAAAACGGATAAAATCTAATTATTTTGAAACAAACAATTTGATGAAAGATGACTAGTAAGTTCCATACAGAAACGAATGCCCGTCAGTTCGCCACATGGGATATTTATTGACAACTTGAATCGTAGGTATATTCGTCTACACATTTACCAAGGACACCCTTTCGATTTAAGAGAAAAATCGAAAACAGGAACTATTCTGATGCTAGAATTTGAGTCCGTGTTTCCTGTTGGCCATAATAACCGAAGTACCCTTCCGCAAGAGACACAAGTACTGCGAAATCTCAATTCGCAAGAAGTTTCATCAAATCTCGTAAATTCGTCAGTCCTAGCAGACAAAGCTCCAAATAATATATGTGGATATATGAATATATATATATATTCATATGTAAATATTACGATTACCAAGTGCTTGTTAAGGAACTGTGTTTATACATCATCATCGAATACGTCTACTTACTTGCAAACTGCATTGCTCTGGATGATTTGTTTAACAAAAACAAAACGTTTCTTAAGGAAAGAGGTATATGGTGCAAATATTTCAAACATAGCTGGCGTTGAATGCCTCAAAACTTTGAAAGCCTTGAAAACTCTTACTGAAGAGCTTGATACGAGAAGACATATGTGTCAACATGGGTGTTTGCCTCTCTGTACTTGAATCCTTCATCAGGATGTTATTGACCGACTTAGTATATTAGTATATATTAATGTCTTTGTTTATGGAGTTGCTTGAATTTCTCATTAATAATATCTTTGTGAAATTTGGCAACACAAAATATCAACAGCATATAGGTATTACAATGGATACTAATTGTGCATACATTTTGACTGACCCATAGCTGTTGTCTTATTAATACGACTATATGCAGACGCTTTCAAAAATCACCTCAAAACCCGTTCCTTCTCAATCACCAAACGCGAAGTAGACGATCTTTGCGATGTGGATAATCGCTGTATTAATGACACAATGAAGGATATATATTCATCCTCGCTGGATTTCAAGGAAGCATCCAGATAGCCCTAACGGTACATCGTATTTAGATGTATGACTAAATGAAGCGGGCCTTTGCCCACGTTGACTTTGAAGACAACAGAGATGATTACAATTTTGACATTGGAAATTATGTCTTTCAGGACAGTAATCTTCGAGGGACACCTGCATTTGGCGTATACATATCTCGCCTAGTAGGATTTGTTAGATCCTGTGTAAAATGTGACAACTGTAATCAAAGTCACAAAATATTATTGCAGAAACAGAACAGAAAGCGCCTCCATTCGAAAGTTCTCAAATTGGGTGATATATACTTATCGCATGCTGATAGCAAAACAAACACTTAACCCAGGGATCGTATAGAATCATGCACTTCAATATCCCATGGTCTTCCTATGAATAAGAATAAGAATGACTTAGATACATCATTCTCTAGATAACGATTTCACAACGAAAGTAATATGGATTAAGAATACTAATCAGTGATGCGGAGTTGATATTTTTGGAGCCGACATCATTGAGAGCTGTTGACCGCTTCTCTCTTGCAGAAAACTAGCCTATGTTTATGTACACTATGATTGCTTTTCTTTAATTTTGGTGCTAATGCTGTTTATATGAATCAGATATTTGAATTTTGGACGCGAAAATGATGGTTGAATATTGAATGACGATCTAGACGCTTGTGTTTTGAATTTGCCTTTGCCTATTGCGTCCGTTGGCAAAACATGTTTTGGTACAAATAATTTGATATAAAACTACCAGTATATACCGGTGTATCCAAAACAGAAACGACTGTAGATCAGTTCTCCACAGGTGGGATATTGGGTTACCATATATTCCCCACATCTATCCAACGTACGAATAATTAGCAGGGCGATCATTTCAAAATGAGTTGAAATGCCCTGCCATATCCCCCGAGTGGAGAACTTGTAAGGCAGTAATAATAAAGGTTTGGGGTGCAGTGTCAAAACTATCACCACATGTGGGGTGATTGTGTGAAGTAATTTTCCGAATGGGAAAGGTATCGAGACAGGCGCCCTACAATAATATACATATGGGGAACTTTTCGGACAAATCTGGAACTTTAGCGCGGTATGATCCTAGTATGGGGAGAATAAACAATTGTTTTTGCAACGACTCTGAGTCCCATTGTGTATTTGTTATCTTCGTTTGGGGTTGACGGTGTTTTAATATTGTTTGCGGTCAGTTTGTGATACTTCGTGGTACTTTTATTGTACCTTTCTGGTACCAAAGAACTGTTAGCAGAATTTTTCCTACCAAAGGACTGTAAACAGAATTTTCCTCAAGACCGTTGTTCAGTTTTAAACCGTACATTCGCTCGGACTTACATTGTGAGTTCAGAAGTAGATTAATTCGTACATGTTATGCCTTTAGAACTAGGTATCTGAATTTGTACGTTCGTTCGTCATTACAACTTATTCGTACAGTGCTTTATCTTTTCTGTTACACGTGTGATGAATCATTTATGTTATTCTATTTGTAGAAAAATGAAATATAGATTTGATACAACACTGTGGACTGTAAATATAGTTCAACCTGTTTAAAATTAGGTAATTATCTCTTAAACTAAAGATTCCTAAACCATTTTGAACATCGATTTGAGCATCGTTTATTTCAATTTTCCTGCAGGTTTTAAATCGTATATGGAATAATATAGTCATATTATGTAGGCCCTTGTAAAGTTCATAAGATAATGAGCAAAGCAATGTGCAAATAAATGTGGCGCCGACCTTTTGTGTATCCAGATTATAAATTCATTCTTACAGTTGGTGTCGACTGAAGCCATATGATACTAACGGGGTTTCTACATATTAGTACTCACCTTATCGTAAATTCGATTCAGTAGCCTTGGCACGGTCACGAGTACAGTTGGCTTGAGTTCCTGCATGTCTTCCACCAAGCGCTTGATATCTCCCCCGTAAAACCCAATCTGTGCTCCGCATATCAACACCTGGAACTGCAGGTTTATAATAAAAGATCACATTACTTCCTCGAAAAATTTACATCACACACCTCTCTCGGTATATCGGGATTCGCCGGTAGTGTTAGAGAACGATCTTCTCCACTCCCCCACTGTCTCAATAATAATAGTTCAACACTTACCCGTGATATAGTGCAACTGACTTAAATTGTGACTAAGCTTCCATGGTGGGACACTCTTATCATTAGTGCGTCCAATAACGAGGAACTACGTGAAAATACGAGACACACACGCGTGATGTTCTTGGCCAATCTCACTTGCCATTGGCCATGAGACTCTATCGCAACTTGACACTCACGAAGGTTACTGGATTAGGGTCATTGAAATGCAAAAGACGGTTACGTTCCCTCCACTTAGTTTTACCAACTTATATATAACACTTTGTCATGCAATAATGTAAGAGTGATTAATCAGAATAATAAACCAGTCGCGTTAAAACAACATAAATGTAAATCTTGACGAAGTTTTTGTGTATACAGCTCCACTGCACAGTCAATCGTAATTACCTGTACACTTCGTTCAAGCATGTGAGCTAGCGGCAGATAAGAGATATGTACGTCCTCTGGTGAGACATGGAATCCCATCTTGAATAGAAAGAAAAAAAATACATGTCAATATATGCCTGATGTAATAAATATGCGTTGTCTGGATTGAATTCCGGAGTACACGTATAACAAATTATGAGATCTACTATTAAATACTATTACTATGACTCAAACTATAGTTGATTCTGATAGTAGAAGTTTACATCATGAACAGGAGTTCTTGAACGTTGGCTAATAGCAAGCAGGATCCTGGGTCGAGACCCTCCAAATGCTACCAACTTGTGGATGCAAGTGAAACACAGACCCAAGCCATTACTGTACACGGCAAATACGTAGGAGTGGGTTATAGATCATCCCAGCTGGACCACAAATAGCAGGATACTACCTGATTAAACTTTAACACGAAGTTGTAATGAAAGCTTCTGTGCTAATGAAAATAATATATTCATGTATGAGATAGAAATCACCAAAATAGTTACAGATACGTCATAAATACCTCATAGAAACTTACTGAATCAAAAACCGTTAGACAAGAAACATCTGCTACAATGTTGATATGAGTCAACATCACACCTTTTGGGTCCCCTGAATGAATAAAAGCACAAGCTCATATTTAGTTTCCACGAGTACCAATTATTCAATGAGCCGATGTAGCATTACCACTCACTCTATTTGGCAATATATATTATTCGCAGTGATGTTTGATGAGACGACATTACAACGTTCCATATACAGGTAACATTATTTGAGAATTAGTATAATTGTTTTCTGGTATTACATGAACGCAAATATAATACTACGAAGATATACAGAAAAAAGATGAATGGAAATCACTGAAAAATCAGGATCATGTCCCTCATGACAAAGATCAGGGTACATATAACATGGCGTTAAACTCAGCAAAATCGAGATCGTACCATTATGTAAGGCGCAGCCACGGGGTTCAACTAATATAAACGGTTCAAAATATCTATATGGCCAGATATATCCGAAATCACATTAAATGCCAACAATAAAACCTCTGCATATGAATTCATGGTAGTATTCCATGTATATATTGTATTACCTGTGGTTCCACTGGTATAGCATATCGTTGCCAGATCAGATGGTTTGGGAGGCTTAAAAATCGTACAAAGTATCAGAACATAGTCAATAAAATCCAGTAGAAAATATGTAATGATCGCAGTGCCCAATTACGGACAAAACCCAAACAGGATTATCAATCACGGTTTCCTCCTCAATAATAATTTAGAATGGAATTTAACATGGTGATTGATGGAATTATTCAAATCCGCGTGAAGTTCCTATCAATATTTTTCAAACCTCTTAAAACAGGACGAAAGTAGGCAGAAGATTGAATTTAACATAACAAAACCATTTATCTGTATTACCAAATTTTCCAAAGTGGAACTGGTCTGACAAAAAGTGGGCCTGTAAATTTCAAGGGTTGGACAGCTTAGGATGCTAATGTGGCTAGAGCTTATGCTGGTGATACCCCACAAATTCATCTGTATTCAGTCCCAGTCAAAATGCAACCTAATAAATGCCGTCGAGAATATTTTCCATCTCCACCCACTCATGGGAATAGGGTTGAAAATGCGTAATTTATCTATTATAATGCTACTATTTAAAAAAGGTATGAAAACCGTATTTCACAAGAATATATCAATTACACTTCATATGGTAAATTAAAGAACATTTGGCTGTCGGAAATAAGCCTAATGTGATTTTAACAGAAAAACACTCATTTCTCAACTAATCAATTCAGTGATACGGGATACATTCACAGATAATGAAATATGTCTACAAATAGTATGGTGATCGCCAATTATTACGAAAAGTTTAATTAACGTTTCACAAGAATTGTTGTGTGAGTGAGTGAATAGAATTTAATGTCGCTTTCAACATTATTTCAGTCATATCGCGACGAATCAAATAAGCACCACCCAGCCAAGTCGCGTTCCTGCTACTTCAAAGAAGTGTTGAGATTATTATATAAATGTTTCATCATAAACCTCGTTCTAATATAGTGACATTCTTTGCTGACTGATGTGAAACGGCATAGTACATTATGCATATGCACCCGGAATTGATTTTATACTCACGACAGGATCTCGTGGATTATTCTCCCCTACAACCTGAAAATTAACAAGTAAGTTTTCAGCATAAAAGCTAAAAGGGAAGCAAACACAAGCACACTCGTATTACATCCCGGGGCCCTATATCCTTTGCAATCTAAATCAATTCATTTTGACATTCCGTCCTTCTCCATTTCTATCTGTCTGTCTGTCTGTCTGTCTCTTTTTGATATCACGAAAATCTCCGAGTCGAATTCAATCAGATTTGTCAATCAACATATTTCTTTTGACGTTTTGCGTGACATTAAATTCATACAGTCTACATCTTCTAAGGCTATTCTCTGGCGTATACACACGAATCGTTCAGGCTGCATATGTATCTTCTGCAATCAAAGTTGTCAACAAAGTATATCTACTTAGAAAATAAAGCTCAATCATTTATTACCGGTGAGAAAGTATCGTACGTGTAAGTATCTTACCAGGTTAGGGCGATCCCGCTCTCTAAAATGGAGGTAAAAAAGGTCGTTTTTGCTCAATAACTTTTGATTCTTTCTTAACCAATGCATCAAAATTTCAGGCGCATTGATTTATCTATTGTTCCATGTCATAAAATTAATTTGCCACGTGAAGAACCAGCCAATGTTGTTCAAACAGCGCGAAGGATATTTGGCCTATTATTATGCAAATTAGATAGATGACAATTTACTTTTTTACTACAATTTAATGCAGATAGATATGTTTGTATGTGCCTCAAGAGGATTTTGCTGAATTCATTATGTGAACTGATTTATTGAGCGAATACCACCCTTTTTACCTCCATTTTAGAGAGCGGGATTCCCCTAACCTGCTTACATGGAACTAACAAGGGGGAACCGAAATATTGGATGGACATTTTCTCCAGGCGACTATATATATATATATAATAATTACAGGTACAATTTCCTGTTTTCATACTGAAATTCATGCAGTCTTTCAGTCGCAGTAAATTATCCCAGGAATCTTCATTTGAGCCGATCCTAAGCATGGCAAATACTCACGGCAATTTTGCTCTATCAGCTGCCATCAATAAAATAATTTCAGCGGCAGTTATCGAAAATATTCTACGTTCGACACTAATTAGTTAGCACTAATGTTTAACATACTTGATAGAAAAGGGGGTTTTTTGCAAGACAGAAGCGGTCAACAGTTTCAAGTTTGGTCTGCGACGTACCTAATAAGCGTCAGTACCGACATTTAATATTGAACCGTCGTCCATAAATACCATATCACATGGTGTAGGCAGTCGTCCTAAACTCGAGTTTGTTGGATACACATTTACCTCAAGTTGATTTTATCTTCCACACAATTTTGCCACGTATCCCCCATCTCGATCCCTTCATAACATCATTCGTACCGAATTTATACAATGAACTTCTCCAAAAGAACTATATTTAGTTGCTTCCTCTTAATAGCCATACCTCAGTCTCACTGAAAGACATAACAGATATTCCATGGACCTTAGCCTCTTGAACTAAGGCTTCAGGAACATCATTCATCAGAATAATTTGTTTTAGGGAGAGTAATTCTTTGGCTTTCTCCAGGAGAGTTTGGGCCTTCTCTATCGTATCACATACAACAATCGTCAACTGTGCTGTCAAGGAGAATAAGCACATGTAACATATATGTAACATTAAAAGTGTGTTGGAGAACGATCCCAGCGTTTCGACAAGTCATATATGCACCCTCAGACAAATATACTGAATTACAAGCGTCTAGTCCGTCATTCATAATCCAGCCGTCGTCCATTAGAGAATATCCGCGTCCATAATCCAAAGACCTATTCCATTTCCATATAACAGTATTAGCACCAAATTCAAAAAGGCAAAAGTATACATAAACATGGGCTTGTTTCCTGCAAGAGAGAAGCGGTCAACAGTTTTCAATGATGCCGGCAAGACATCATGATGTTCCAAAATATCAAATCCGTATCGCTGATCAGTATTTGTAAAACATCACAAAAAGGAGAAGTGATCCCTATGATGATTTGTATCCCAGCCACGCTTTTATTGAAGCTGTTCATGTGTACATATTACAATACAATGTCCAATAATTGTCAGCGTCGATTTACTCACATTACGTTGAGATTATTAATATACCACCAAGCAGTATTGCCAGGCTCAATTCCATATGGAGTGCACGTTATACACAATTATAATACATAGTTTATCCCGTTAATGGAATTGCATACATATTGTTATCTGCGGATGTATACGATGATACCCACGTGTAAACGTTACGGTTTTCGCTTCGTACTCGTATTACATACTAACCTTTGGCTGAACATTACAATCTCATTGACATGAATGTTACTTCCCAGGTACACTCACTGATTAATTCAAATGTCATAAATGAGGTAAAAATAAGTATTTGTTTCGGATATGCTCTAGACACAAGTGCGGAGGTAATCATCTACTATTTACTGCACCAAATGTGTCGGTACTCCATTTCAGTGTATGTTTCCTTACACCTCGTAATCCCCGTCATATAAGAAATATAGTTTCAGAGTAACTTTATGCCGAAGGTTGCCAAAAAAAAAGAAAGAAAAGCAGCAAGCATGGGAACTGTATAAAGAGGTGTCTCGTAATTAGTAATTAGCCCACCCCCACCCATGTTCAAATAACGAGTTCAAGAGAACATTGCTTTAGTTTACATGGGCCTTCCCTTCGCCTCTGTGATGAATCTCTCATTCAATATGGGTGAACGGCGACTATAATGTCAAATGGCAACAATACTGAAGTTTTCGTGTGTGATTGCGTTTGAACAGTTGTGTTGATCGTGTTGAAAATGTGCATCGTGGAAATGTTTCTCGCTTTAGTTTCGGTTAAGAATAGTAGTTTAATAAATTCAGCACAGGACTGATCCATGTATTTACCATTATTAGCTGAAATGACGTATGAAAACTTCACATGTTTCATCGGCTGTTCAACATCACGTATGATCAGTTTTTGTTAAATGTTCTGTTTACGACAACAAAGTATGTAGAAAATGATTTAACTGGGATACATATACACAATATCTGATCGTGAAAGGAAACAAAAAGGGAGAAAATTTCCCAAGAATTGCCCAATCAAAATATTCAATGAACTATCATGATTAAATACTTACCGTGGTTCACGATGAAAGACGAGGCATTTGGTCCTAGTGTGTCATATAGAGGAACTACAACCATAGAATATGTGGCACAGGCATACTCTGTCACAGTCCACTGCAAAAATACATATAAACTACAGGGTAGGTGTTTCATAGCACCACCATATACCAATAGCATACAGGTAGTTCAATGGGTGCAAACTGTGGACACATTTTAATAGAATTTCAAAGATAGAAATCCTTTTTGAAACGAGCTGAAATCATTTGAAATCGAGAATCATATCACGTTATATGTCATCATTGGTGTCTAAGCCTTACATCTGTAGATCATGATTGGCCCAGGATTACCCTTAATATCGAAAACTGATAATATATTAATATACCACAGTTTAGTACCCACAGTTTTGTCATTTTATTACATGGGTCTATTCATTAACCTTTAAAATACGCGATAACAATAACAAGGAATGTCCCTGTAGAAACAGATATCTGATCATGCCATTAATTTATTGGTTTTGGTTACTCTTTAATGTTGATATCAATCTGCAGGGCAGTTCAGTGAGATCTGGACGAATAATGTTTGCATAGACAGTGGAGCAATATTCCAAATGAGTACAGTTATATTCTGTATGTAGGCGTTCAATATAAAATTGAACTATATTACACAGCATCGTAAGTATATATGAAATATTATGAAAATATATAGGATGCATATAAATCGCTCCAGTCTATTCGGAAAATATTCATATGACCACCAATACCTATAGTGAGGGAACAGATTAAAAATTCATCAGAAATTACAAAAGTACCCGAGTGAAACTCATCAATTTGTAGGCTTGTTACTCCTGAAAAATGCTTACCTCCACTCTATTACTGCTGTAAATTCCCACAAAGGTTTCTGGATTAGGTTCAAGTCCCAAGTGCACCAAGCCAGATCCAAAGTTCTTCACTCTTCTCAGCACCTAATTTTGAATAAACTCGGATTGAGCCTACATGTAATTGTAATCAGAAACAATAACTACATGTAACATGTATAGTTATATGTTTGATGGGGAGTGGGGAATATTTTGCTGATATGTCGACAGCCAGTTTGAATGGTGGAGGTATACATTTGGTATGGTACGTTATCAGCTACCTGAATATGTACATCTGAGGGCATGTTCCAATCTACCCTCTGTCACCCGTTATTTGGGGTCTAGAGTCTAGACTGAGAATGCTTTCAAATAAGGTAGACCGCTGGCCATTTTGACTTTGACTTGACAATTCTCCATGCGTTTGTGGTTTTTTCCCCTAGTAGGTTATCTCCCTTTCCCAGGATAAGAGAAGGTGGTCTCCTTTAACACACTTCTAACCTAGAATTTTGCATAGCAATATCCACCCTGTTTGATACCTTTTGACAGATATTGTGATTATCTTCGAAAAGTTAGAATAAGTACAAGCTATATCATTTTTCGTGAATATACTTCACTCCGGCTTATTCCCTGAAGCATGGATCAGTCCGCTTATCAATATCTAGAGCAAAAAACAAAACAAAAACAAAAAACAAATGTACGGTAACCTTTCTTTGTGTTTGCACATAACTACATACATAACTATTAATGTCATTATTGCTAATACTATATATCAAAAAGAGAGAAGAGAAGACGTATTAGTCTATCATATATAACACTGGGGAGAACAGACGGTACTGTTAGCACATTGGCAACCAGTGTCGACATGGGTCACATCTTTACTGCCCCACTTTCTGTGTTATTGCCGAGATTATTCTGAATGTTTAACTGAAATTAAATTAGCTTGCTGTCAATACACACTTTTCCCACATTACAGCCCAATCCATAATATGAAAGTATGACAAATATGCCAATGGGAAATTTAAATTCTGCATTGTCACATATGTCGTAGAGATCCAATGGTCAATTTTCTGGAGAAATTACAAGCGTCTGGTCCGTCATTCATAATTCAGCCGTCGTCCATTAAAGAATATCCGAGTCCATAATCCAAAGACCTATTCCATATTCCATATAACAGTATTAGCACCGAATAAAAAAAAGACAATCATAGTGGACATAAACATAGGCTTGTTTCCTACAAGAGAGAAGCGATCAACAGTTTTCAATGATGCCGGCAAGACATCATGATGTTCCAAAGATATCAAATCCATATCGCTGATCAGTATTCTTAATCCATATGATAGTCGTTTTAAAGTCATCTGGAGAATGATGTCTCCCAGTCACGCTTTGATTGTGCGTGTTCATATGAGCACCATGAGGATCTTGCATTACATGGGTTCATACGGCCCCTAGCCCCATGTTAAACGGAATTAGACAAAAGTTACGAAACTTAACACTACAGGTCTTGCAAGCTACGCTCGTATTTTGCCATCAGCATAAATGTGCCCAGTAAGGAATTACAATATAGACGAATAAACTCTAAACAACCCGCACTCTTGCGAATAACGCAATATAATAATTTATCATATCTCAGAGAAGATTGTAGACTTTTGATTGGCTGACAGACCGCATGTATGCTACCGTACTTTCCATCTAATGATCGAATATATCTTGTATAACTCCGTCGTCAAGGGTGACGGCCAGGTGTTCAGCAACGGCCAGGTGTTCGTCGCCGGCGAGGTGCCCAGGTGACGGGAATGAAATCGACATCCTATATATATCGTGCGCAGAAAATGTTATAGAAGGTAGGCTACCAGCTCGCTCTGCCAGACAAACGCTGGTACTAAAGATCGCAGATAGTTCATTAAACCTATACAGAGAAACAACCAATCTTCCAAGGAAAGGCTCTGAGATATGATAAAGACGTTACACGTCTCCCTTCCGGGGTAATACGGGATGAGATTTGGTTTCTCTCGCCGTATTTTTCCTCGGCTGCGCCTCGCAAAAATACGGCGAGAGAAACCAAATCTCATCCCGTATTACCCCGGAAGGGAGACGTATAACTAATAGTATCTTCTAAGATATACCTCTGGATATGACAGCCATTCATACGGTGAATCATAGTCGCGTCTTCTTCCTAGGCAGTTCCCACCATCTGCATAGATACGATGCGTGAGAGAAAAGAAAGTTGGAGTTCAAATCGATTGATATACTGGCATTCAATGTTGATAGATGGACAATGTTAATGCAATAGACAGAGACAGTACGTGAATTACGATTCAAAAGGGGAAGATTCTTCTGCCTCAAAGTCAGGCAAAAAACCTATTTTATGGCAAACAAGACTTCCTTTCTCGCACACAGCAGAATGTTACATTAATGATGGTCCCACCAAGTGCGATTATTTGGATAACTTATACTGAAACGAACATTATGGGCAGCGGTCAGCAGCAGAATTCGTTCATTGTTCTTTCGGTCAATATTACGATTGTTTCATTCCATCACAATTATCAGAGAAAAACAATGTGCATCTTCATGACTATGGCTAAAAGACTCCCTTTACCTTGACATTATTGATGTGTGGTACACTAAAACAAATTATTTAAGTGAAACTGTTCAATCATCCATTCATTCATTCTTTTACCACCAACACACTCCTATAAAACGCTAATTTACAACACATATAAGGGAAGTGGGAAGAGGTGCCGATATACTGACAGAGCCACATGACTTCACTGTATAGTCTTCTGGTTAACCTATTCTAAAGCACATACCAAGAATCTAACGATTCGTGATATGTGTTGTATCTCAGGTACGCTTTTGTTGTACCTGTTCATGTGGTAACTTGGATGGCGTGACCACACGGCCCCTAGCACCGGCATAAGCGGTATTAGATACAAATCTAGAGAGCTATGATAGAAATGCTCTGACAACTCGTATATTGGTAATTGGTGAGCTGTGTCGCTGTGACAACTCGTACAATGGGGATTAGTGCAACAGTGAACAATACAATTGTACACTGATAACAAGTGTAGATGAAATTATACCGAACAGTAAAACATATTTTGTATAAATGCAATCGCTTTCCGCGTAACCGCGGATATTCAGTAAAATTAGTAAAAGTACTTCGACACTTGCGTTTTTGAAAATCTTCTTGCTGAGCTAAATATATAAGCTATATGCAAGTTTATAATTTGCCGACATGGCCCTCGATAAATACAACTTTTTAATATTTATTGTAGGGCGCGGTATATGAAATAGTCAGATTTCACATTCATATTTACTAGATAAAACACCATGCAATAGAGAGAGATCCAAAACAGAACAAGCACCAATTATAAACTGTCTGATCGTAGCTATCACCAGTCTTGTAACACAACTACTTGATAAAACTGTTCTCTACTTTTTCTACGTTGCCAGATAACTATTTACAATATGGAGACAATCCAGTGGTTTTCTAGAGATGTGTTTTACGAAGGCGGGACCTTTAGAAGTTAAAAGATTAACAGCGTCGTTTGACTAGATCCATAATCTCACATACACATGGTTTCAATATGTTTATTAAAGTGAAGACTGGACGTTAAAATAGCACCAAGGTCTTGCACTTCAATGACGTGAGCTAGGGGCTGGACAAGTAGGGTATATATGGATAATCTATTACATTCTTCTTATTTAATAACGTTTTCATAACTTTCCATAACGTTGATATCGAATTTCCAGAGAAACAGACAGTTCGTTTGTACATTGTTAAATATTATACCCGAGGTATTCTCTGGACCGCTGGCTTTCCGTGGACTCACTCAGAAGTTTCGTCCAGACGAACACTAACACTCAAATTAGACAGGAATCTGTTTGCCTCAAGGTTTATTTTCGGCCACTCCCCGATATCTTGTTCTACATATACAGACTGAAAATATTTTGAGGATATATTTGCAATATCAACGAGTTAGCGGCTTTGGTTTCGCCGTATTTCACAATATTTACAATAGAACAACATTTATATTTTGATTTGACAAAAAACGTTTCGTGTCCGTTTCTACACTATCGTGTATCTGAGATAGGTAGTCATTATACTAAGACTCGCACATTTTTTAACACATAGCCCTGGAGTCGCAGAATGCATGCTGGCCAACTTCATTTAATTTTTTTTCTTGCTTTGTCTTTAACAAAATCATTAGTTGTCCCATGACAAAATAAAATTTGTCATTCCCGTAGAACAAGGTGTTCTGTTAGTTCAACAAAATGGGTTGAGTATATTATTAAATGTCTTCCTTCGCACACACAAATATGAATTAATGCACTAATAGACTGACTGTTTTAATAAACACTGAATGACGATTGTTGACCGAATCCTATTCGTCCGACTCCATCCGACACAGCCATACGGGCGGACCTCGTTGTATTCATTTTTGTACAAAACCGATAAAAATCTGTTTATATAGTTGTCTGCTTCACTCACCTGATAATTTCAGGCCCCGCTGTAACCCATCGTAAAGTGTTCGGACGCCCGGGTGGAGACATTCGTCAGAAAATGGGTCTTCGACCAGCGGAGATCTCCGCGCTCCGTCCTGGAGAAAATACGAAATTGAAAAACGATTAGATGAGTGGTACCGTATAACAAGGGCTCACAGTTACTCGAAACGAGTCAACGGAATGAAAACTTCAATTGCAAACTTGAACGATTTATACGCAATATATTCGATTATATTTTTTTCAAATTCGACAGATGGAATACACAGAATATATTTTGGGCTCGTTAGTAGTCAGTACGTCTGAAAATCCAAAAATTCGCTAATTTTCGCATATCAAAAGAGAACAATTTTGGTATACCCACGATTTAACAGGAAACATTTCTCCAAAACCGAAGTAGATACTCGAATCGTGAAATTGGAAATAGTCAACTTTCTTTGACGAACAAACCCGAACTAATACAAGACAAACGGTACTAATATGCAATAAAATATTGATGGTAACCTATATGCCATAGCATTTACCCCTATTGCAATGCTTTGTTGATTATAATCCACGATCATCTTCGTCTCTGGAATTTTTGTCATCCAATGATATACAGTAACACCAACTACGGCGACAGTAACTCCAATTATCACAGGTCTATTATCCTGAATGAAGTCTATCGGTGTCTTCATACCCCAATCTGTTGGAAAAGTGTAAAATAACACGTGTTAGTGATGAACGGTGTGGGCCTTGAACTCATTATATTCTGAACTGTTTATTAACTACTCATTCCGAAGTTCGCTCATCTATCTATATTGCACCAATGACCTCTAACTTAGTTTTCCGTGACAATACGGAAGACCAAATGTGCATCATTTTCCTATGGGATATTCTCGATTATTAAAAAAATATATTCATTGATTGGGCACTTGAAAACATCCTTCTGAAAATTGAAAGGCATGCCATTTCCATCGAGCAGTTTGAAACTGCGCCAAATCCAAATAGATAATACCTGGGACGAATATTAAAGGGATATCATACCCCGACATCAAAGGCGCCGCCGCGAGCTCATGCTGAATGTATGTCTCGCCCTCTACGCGCATGAGCCTGGCGAGATTCTGCGAGACATTGTATACCACCATTGTTTTAAACTTCTTTGCATCGCCTAGTTTTCGTCACGGATTCATTCCAGATTTCACCAGATTTATAAACGTTCTTCTGCAGCAATTGGCATCAGATTATTTTATCGAGACAGGTACTATTTTGAGAGAAGAAACTTTTGAGGGATTTTCATCGAAAAGATGCATATTTCCATGACAACTTTCGACCGCTCTGCGCTGCCGATAACTGAGCGGACGGAGCGGGAAGGAAACACTCATTTTTTTCCATCTTTGTGATCAAACTTCTCATTTATCTCAATCTTAGTATATCTGTGCTAGTTGTTACAAAATATGCAAGCATGTCATTGACAGTACGCAAAATGTTTTAATTTTCCATTTTCGTATTTGTAAATAATTGCTCGTGAAAATCGTAAAAATGCCAAATATCTAGAATTCTGAACAAATCTCACAATTCTTGTACGTTTTTGTGATTGAACTACTCTTTTGGGTCATTTGTTTTTCTAGATTTTTTTCTCCGTGCACTAGTTTTGTTTCTTGTCGTTTGCATGATGTATTCCTTTTGCCACTCGTTAAGCTGTAAAGGAATTTTTTTTGGTCACCAATCTTGGCTTAAATTGAGTTGACTGGCGTTCACGTTATGGAGCCTAATTGACAAGCACGTGTATTCGGCCAGCGAAACAGGGCGGGACTCGCAGCGAAGCACACGTGACGGTCTACGAGGCGTACTAATTAACCAATCACTAATCATTCATTAACATATCAATTAGCGAGACAAACTCTAGTTCAAAGAGAGGCGCCGCGTTTCATATCCCTCTATACTCGTCCCAGATAATATATATCGAATGCTGACACCAAAATACGACGTTCAGGATCTAGAGCGGTACGTTTCGTAACTCTGTCTAATTCCGCGTAACCCGGGGCTAGTGGCCGTATGAACCCATATTTCAAGATCCTCATAGTGTTCATGTGAACAGTCACAATCAAAGTGTGACTGAGATACATCAATCTCTAGATAAAGACTTTACAACGAAAATCATATGAAATTAGAATACTGCGATACAGATTTGATATTTTTGGAACTTCATGAAGTCTTGCTGGCATCATTGAAAACTGTTTACCGCTTCTCCCTTGCAGGAAACTAGCCTATTTTTATGTATACTATGATTTATTCTTTTTATTTTTGTGCTAATGGAATTTGAATTTTGGACTCGGAAATTGTTTGATGGACGACGGCTGAATATTGGACGACGGCTGAATATTGAATGACGAACTAGACGCCTGTATTTTTGGTATCGCAAGGTCAACATATTTATAACACAGAATTGAAAAGTTATTGGAACGTTCGACAAACAGCGCTGTTATTATGTCGTGATGTCACTTCCGACGTTGTATCGGTCAAGTGGGAATGTTCTCCGAAAATCTGACTGATGGCTGAGCTATTGACTGGTATATTGGTGCAGATTAACTGTGTTATTTAATCGGTGTTTAATTTATAGTGAGGTCATATAGTGAGTTTACAGGGGACATGCTCAGATAGACATCCTCACATTGCTGCGTCAATCTACACTGGCTTTTGGACTATCTCACACAAGGTTCCACATCATATAATGTTCAAAAGAAGCCATATGGATTCATTGAGGCATGCCTTTATCACAAGAGCTTGCCCCATGTTACGGATGAGTAAAAACAACACGGGCCACTGTCAGGAGAGACATATTTAGTGTTTAAACCGCTTGCCATACGGACACCAGAAACAGTTTCGAATATCTATCGAAAAGGCATTCAGATTCATGTCCACATGCACAGCTACAGCAAAAGCGTGGCGAGGATAAAAATCTTCACAAGAATAAGTTTTCGTTTTTGTGATGTTTTTAGAAAAATGTTACGTGATGTCAAACATGAATCAAGTCTTACATCCCCTTCAGGTTTATGACAGTTTTTGATGTAGTTTCGTCAACAACACTGAGTCAATTTGTGTACAGTATTTTCTATGAATACACACTCAAGGGGGTGAATGCTAACAAACTGAAAATAGAATGAAGAACAATTCACACAGCTGATAGTACCTACTTTAATTTCAAGATGGCTGACTGTACTCACAACCACACAGACTCTAGTTTGAGTGGTTTCACTCCTGGGGACCTCTGTACTAGTAAGACACATTGTAAGAAAGCGTAGAATCATCCAATGTCTACAAGCACCTCATCCATGAGCAGTCCAGAGAGATACACCAACAGCATTCACATTCAAATTACAAAGGATTGAATACTACAGAGATAAGCCCAGTAGAGATGTCCACTTCAACACCGGCGTCCGCAAGCTAGCTAAGTCAGAGAAAGATGCAACAGGTCTATCAGATCAACATATAATTGTTCTTGTCAGCATTGATTTATTGAAGAAAAAAGCAAGAAAATAAGCTACAAAAGGAAGTTGTGGAATTGAAAAAACAAGCAGACAATATACACATCCTTGACCAAGCTTAAACCTGCAAAAAGAATTACACATAGCTGAACAAACATGTGATCAAACAAATGCAGCCAGTGTAGCCAGATGTACATGTGACCATATGAATACACAAACACTGTTCAGTGGCAATGCCGATACAGCAGTCAGAATGCCTCCTACCATGCCTACTATCACAGATGTTGGGTCACTACACGTAGATTACACGTACGACCACATTAGTGGCATGCAGCATACCGGCAAGGGTACTAATGGCCAAACCGATCCAGCCACAACTAAGCAAACACATCTGGCACTGAACTTCCCCATCAACAAAACAACACCAGACTAGTGGACAGTGGACTATTGGACTCTTTTACTTCAAGGACCCGGGGATTGAGAAAAGGAACTCAAGTGAAGACCCTACGTGGAGCCACCATAAGAGATGCTACTGAATATCTAGTGGAATTGCAGTCCCTATCTGTCTATCAAAGCGTTGCTCTCCATATTTGGGACAAATGACTGCAGCTCTAACAAATCTGACCTAGGACTAATCATCGATGACTCTAACACTCTCCTGAATGTGATCTATGACACCTCGTCAGAGACAGACATTGTGGTCTCTGGGCTCTTGCCATGTATGAACTCTGCCAAAACCAATGTTATGTTGATGAACCTGAATTGAGTACTCGGTATGCTGCCTAGATCATACGATCTGACCTTTGCAGACAAGTCCTCTGCTTTCCAGCAAACAGCTGGAAGAACCAACAGAGATCTTCTCGTGGGTGATGGACTACACACAAGTGACAAGGGTGCGGCCCGCTTTCTACGGAACATAGACAGGCTGGTCCCCATCCTACGTTTGAAGTCACATGGACGTGAAGAACCGAAACCCACGGACAGATGCGTGTCTGAACCCCAACCACGCTGCCTTAACTGCGCGGGGTCTGGCCAAAAGAAGGACACCTGCTGGTATCAACACCTTGTCCTATGCAGAGGCTGCAATCGACCTGGCCATGAACTCAAACACTGTAAATTATTCTGAGAAGTTAACAAGGAATTATATAGAAACAAGCCAAACACATGTTTAAGTGCGACGAACAGTGTTTCAATTACTATTATGAAGTACAACGCCAGTGCTTTACCAAACAGGTTTGCCATTATTAACATGATTTGTGCTGAATGTAATACTACGAATGATAACTGTTCTTGTGCGGATGCTGTGGACACTACAGTTGACACATATCACCATGACAATAACATTAATGTGTTATCATTTTCCTGCAAGTTCCCAT
>JAVTVY010046481.1:0-202291 GCA_036873755.1 Hanleya hanleyi
TTTATTGAAATATAATTCGGGTAGCTGCTGATAAGCGTGGCCGGCCAAACCAAGCCCCAGCCCTATAGGTTTTCTCGGCATGATTCCGATGGTATCCGTTTTCACTCATTTGCTGGTCTTGGAATTCCGTTGAAGGCATATTATACGGCACGTTTTATATATCCAGCCTATACAACATTGCATAATTTCTTCAGTTCAGTCATTAGTTAAAAATGTTCTACCTCAAAAAGAAATAAAAAATTACTGGATTTTATGAGAGAAATTACTAAATTTAAACACAACAATGGCCCTATTATCTGTTATTACTGAAGAGATCAATAATAAGATCATCGTTGTGTTTTAAATTCAGTAACCTATAACCAGTTGTTTATTTTTTTCGTGTGTGCTTTATTGTTCATTGATTATTACTATGTACTCTCTTCAGATGAGGTACCTTAAAGTTGAATGCCAAATAAATATATCCATGGAGAATGGCTCTCTTTTGATTCTTGCATTCTAACAAATCTCTGATCTTGACCGTTCTCACTTCAAATTTGTGTTTCTTTTCCAGTTTCCGGTCTTATTTTGGGACTTGAAACATTTACTTCTCAACTGCTCTGACAGAGCACCATTTCCTACGCTAATTTGAAAAAAATCTCCTAATGCCGAGAAGAGGGTGGGGGTGCCCCGCTCTCTCGGACTCTCCTCCCAACACCTCGTGCTGTACTGCTGGGCTGATCAGTGCCCATGGTAATAGAAACTGAGGGCGATAATAGTTGCTATGCTAACGACTCACCAGCGATGACATCTGGAAAAGTTAATAGTTCCCACTGTCAAGTTAGAGATGCTATATAAATTCTCTCATGGTAGCACACAGGGCCCCCAAGTCATCTCTCGAGTACACACTTAAATTATATCAAACCTTATTTCGTAGGTCCTGTGACGTTAGTCACACTGCCATGTTGAAAACTGTTGTTGCATAAACGTATAAAACAGGGCTATTCCACCAAGCGCCTCCACTCAAAGCTTCTCAAATTTGGCGATACATATCGCATGCTGATAGCAAAATACGAACGTAGCGTGCAAGATCTATGGCGTTACGTTTCGTAACTTGTGTCTAATTCCGCTTAACCCGGGGCTAGGGGCCGTATGAACCCATGTACTTCAAGATCCTGATGGTGCTCATATGAGCAGTCACAATCAAAGCGTGACTGAGATACATCATTCTCTAGATGACGATTTACAACGATTACTATGGATTAAGAATACTGATCAGCGATACGGATTTTATATTTTTGGAACATCATGATATCTTGTCGGCATCATTGAAAACTGTTGACCGCTTCTCTCTTGCAGGAAACTAGCTTATGTTTATGTATAATATGATTGTCTTTTTGAATTTGGTGCTAATACTGTTATATGGAATATGGAATAGGTCTTTGGATTATGGACGCGGATATTCTTTGATGGAGACGGCTGAATTATGAATGACGGACTAGATGCTTGTAATTACAGACTAGTCTTTTGTGTTAAATGCCGTCATTTCCATCTGACGACGATACAGCTCACCAATACCCAGTGTACGTGTTGTCACAGCGACACAGCTCACCAATTATCAATATACGAGTTGTCAGAGCATTTCCATCATAGCTCTCTAAATTTGTATCTAATACCGCTTATGCCGATGCTAGGGGCCGTGTGGTCATGTCATTCAAGTTGCACAATAAAAGTGTACCTGAGATACAACACATATCACGAATCAGATTCTTGGTATGTGCTTTAGAATAGGTTAACCAGAAGACTATACTGTGAAGTCATGTGACTATGTCAGTATGTCGGCACCTCTTTCCACTTCCCATATATGCGTTGTAAGTTATGGACGCGGAATTTCTTCAATGGACGATGGCTGAATATTGAATCACGGACTAGACGCTTGTATTTTTTGTCCCTTCATTTGTCCACGCCAAATCCATTTCTATGCGTAAGATATTTATTTGCCTTGATAACTTACGTCAAACCTGTAGGCTGTAGGTATATGAATAGGTATGCTATAATTATTGCCTCCAATATTTCTGAAAGACCTCGACAGTGGATAGATAACTTATACAACTTGAATTTGAGTTCATATGAAAAGTCTTCTAAGTGGACGCAAGTAATTTCCTGGGTTTCTCACTACATCACGCGATATACGGTACGTCACGTATGCTGCTTCAATTGGCTCGGCAGATGAAATTTCCACCTTGAATTTGGAAGGGAAATGATTCCCTGGTACATCAAGGTCAGTAAAGAAGCTTTGTTTAGGAATGGACCGAATGTAAGAAGATTAAAAAGGTTAAGGTACCTACCAACGTAATAATATAACATGATCCACGAAAACAAACACAACGTTCTTCATAAGAAAGGTGAAGACGAAAAGTAACATCCTGTGTTGCGAGACAATGTAACGTGTATAAGCTTGCGGAACCGTCTTTGATTATATATTTACGAACGAAAATTAGGTATAACTATAGTCTAGCACTTAGTTATCGCATTGTGATGAAACTGACAAAAACTATTTTCTAATACCACAGGTTTCTTTGAAAATCATTTCCATGTGTCTCTAAAGCTTCGTCTTGTCGATGATTCTTCAAGGCTTTCCTCACCACCTCACCACAATCTACTTTTCTCATGGTGGAATGATTTTCTGGTGTCTGAGACAGTCTTGCCAAAGCGAAGCACCCGTGCCTCTGTATACCGGAGTGAAATGGGCGTTCTTCCATGGCCCTGGTCGCCGCTTCTATCCCACCAAGGTGAGCGACTATCGTCTGATCCTCTTCGTCTTTACATAACCTGGCAATAAGCAGACACCCACTTTGCTGGATGGCGGGGTGGTCCATGAAGCGTCGCATTGCCGAAACAGTCAGATGCATACCACCATCCCTGATAATTCTCTTACTACTTTCAACTTGAAAGGACATCTGTGCCAAGACTTTTAGGCCGCACTCGTGCAAGGCTCTATGTTTCGGATGTTCTTTCATTGCCCCCTCAAGACCGCCCAAGTGGTCTTTTCTGTTGCTCCAAGATTTTCTAACGCCAGGCAGCCATTTATCTGAACACCCCCGTGTTCGATATGCCGTTCCATAGCTGCTGTTACAACTTCTGCTTTGTCCGGTTCTTCAACAAGACGTTCATTTCTGCTGTGCTTGGAGAGTTGTACCAGGGATTTACATCCGCTCTCCTGAACGCCTGCAGAATCCATATGAGACTTCATTGCCGTCAGAACCAGTGCTAACCCACCTTCTTTAACGATTATCCTTCGATTTTCCCCATCACATGCCAGACATGCCAGAGCCATACTGGCGTTTTGTTGAATCATGTTATTTTCTGGGTAAGTTGCCATTGCCAAAAGCACCAACGAGACACCACCCTGAGCTCTCGTAAACTCCTGAATGTCTTTGAAATGAGAAATTCTAGCCAGGGCTAAGCACCCATTTTGTTGGATTTCTTGACTGTCGGGATGTTTCTCCATCGCCACGATAACAGATTTTATTTCGTTTTCTCCCGCTACAGCGATCTTCTGGTTTGCGAACAAGCGAGCCAGGACAAGGCAGCCATACTTTAACACCTGGACATGATCCTCGTGACGCTTCATCCCTGTCGTGATCAGTACGATTCCATCTTGAGCAGCAATGGATATTTGGTTATTATGGTTTATGGAGAGCAGACACAGCGTTGGATATGTGTTTTCTTGGACGTCGTACTCGTATTCATGGTGTCGCATTGCTGACAGAACCGCTTCAATGGCACCTTGTTTGGCGGCTACAACGCGGTTTCTGTCATTGTGAAGTAGATGCTGAAGAACAACGCATCCAGCAGTTATAACATCCTCTCGGTGAAGATGGTGACGCATTGCTGTCACAACAGATGATATTGTATTGTGTCGACTTATAAAGGCTTTGTTGAAGCCATTGCGGCATAAGATATGAAGAGCGGAACAGCTCTTGGCTTGCACCTGGCCGTTATCACGATGAACTTCCATGACCGCAAGGATCAGTTTAATCAGGTCACTAACAGCGGTTTCATCAGGGCACCTGTCTTGATACAGGTCTGTGAAGGTGGCGAATGCATTTTCGTACAGGTAAGCCTCGAGATTAGGACGAAGTGTTTTTAGGATCTGAAGGAACCGCTCGGCATTCCCCTCGCTGGCAGCGTCATCCAGTTCACGTAGGAAATATTCCACTGACCCCAACTCAAAAGCTGTTCTCGGAAAATCGATTAGGCTTACGACAGGGGTTATCTCTTTCATTTCAATGACTTTGAGGTCGTCACCCGCATCAAATATATTGTGCACCCTCATCAACAATCCAGGTGGTAGTATAATTTCCGTTTCCTGAGTAGGCAGCTCGATCTTGTGTCCCCGATTCGTTTCAAGGGTAAAGAGTGTCCTGGGTCCTGACTTTCCAAGGAAAGACGGTGTTAGTAAAGGACGTATACTTGATGTGAAGCTTCTCAAGCCCCACCAGGTCAATTCATTCCCCTCTCTGTACATCGATGTGAGATCGCCCTTCGTTCCACACCAAATAGGTCCGGTGTGAGAGGGGAACTTGCCAATCGCCAACAGGAAGAGTTTCAGCAATGGTAGAAATGGCTTTAACTCTTTCCTTTTTGTTGACCTCAATTTCCTGTTCATCATATAAATCAAACTCTCTCCCAGTTCATCCCAAGGCCAGGTACAGACAATGATTGTGGCAAAATCGTCTTTCTCTAACCCTGCTGGAATTGACTCCAAACTCTCTGCATAATCTATGGATAATTGAGCGAATCCCTCGATATACGGTACAGTATCAGTCAGATGGTTCACTGCCTCTATCAGTGACATTGGTGGAACTTCGGCCAGGCCTCTTATGGGCGATAGTTCCTCAGTGAAGCCCTCTTCGCCCACGTCTTGGACCCTGTTGGCCATTGCCAACGCTGCCTTCGCATTCCCCGTCTTTGTACCCCATATTCCTGATTGAGGACACCATCCGAAATCCCACAGTTGATCTTCAGGCTCGTCCATTCTGTTAGAGAATATAAATGAAGATATCCATTATATTCAATGAAAGCTGAGAGGAATGCAATTAAACGATTTTTAAAGTTTGCGACTGCGCTGTATCGACTTTTGGGCATCCTGTTTTTAAACCTTCCTTCCTCCATATACAATAGCGCTTAACGCTTAACGTATAAGGAAGCGAAAACATATTCATACAATCAATTTTTTTGCCACAAGTACTACTATAATGAAATTGCCTGTGACAACCCATCAGAAATAGCTTTATTTGGCATAAAATAGCTGCGATCAGACATTACGTAGGTAGTCGTCGTCTACAAATGATTGTTCCTCATCACTAATTTCAAAATCTTCTTTGGTGAATTTTCTTAGCAACCGAAATGAAGGTAGAGACTAACACCTCATGCAGAGATCCTAACTACATTTTAAATACTACAGTATTAAATACTATATTACTTTCCAGAAAGTGGATTTCCGCATGAATGCTCTAATCTGTGGTGTAAGGAAGTTTATGTTTTTGTCAAACAACACCGACTCAGCTTGATAAAAAACAGCAATACATGTCAATAGAAAAATGTCAATACATCTATATTTTTGTGCATTAAAATAGAAAGAACCAACATTTTTTATTTGTATTTAGATGATACAGAGTGATTGACGTGATATCTGAATATTTGAGAAATAATCCCATGTGAAGATCTATGAAAGAATTAGAGCATTATAATCTTCATTTCCCTATCTTTTATGTGTTAATCCAAGACGCGAAATAATCTCTATTTGTGCGCAACTGTATCAGACAATGATATTTGACACCGTATTTTGTTCTCATTTTTAAGTGTGTATAATACTGTTAATGGTACTATTTTCAAGGATATGCTATGTGGAGAAGCAAGTGTCAAGCCTGGTACACACGACCATGTTCCCTTGTCCAGTTTTCAAATATTCGTGTGAACGATTTACCTCAATTTTCTTCATATTCTCTGTTTGTCCAGTTTCTTAGATCATCTATACGACTAATAAGTTGTTTTGCTGGCAGTGCGCGGCCATACCCCTTTATGTTCAATTATAGAATGATGTCGCTGCCTTTCGCAACCGGGAATACTCCTCGTATGGCGTGTTACGATGAAAATCTGGGGCATTCTGATAAAATAAATCAGCCAGTTAACGTCTTGGTAGTGTGTACCAATATTTTTTATTTACGACATTCCCTTCAACAGTTGTAAGAAAATTTGCTATCAACGGTGACAACTGGTAGTAACTGCCTGATTTCGTGCGTATCTAACCATAAAACTGGAGACACCCGAACAAGTTTTCCCTGGCCCTCTGGCCCAGCAAAATAACATGAACACCTATCACAGCCAGAAATAATTGATCGTATGTACTCGTCGGCATAGAAAGTAGGGACAACACCACTTTTAAAAATAGTCCCGATCCGTTAACCCCCTTTAGGCAACCTCTGCCAGAGAAGTGAATTGTTTTCAATATTTTTCCCAGTCTCTATTGCGAGGAATAGTTGAAGGTCAGTGGTAGGTGATTGGAGTATGATATGTGTTTGGTTCCGCTGTGAGTTTGATATTAACTCAAGGCCTAATAAGGAGTTGCTAAGAGGGACTATTTGGGTGCCTGTGCACCGCTTTCTGAAAGCAGAGAAAAAAGCCAAAATTATGACGTCATTTGTACGAGCGCGCATAACTAAAAATTTCGATGGGCGACCCCCGTCAAGAAGCCTGTCCAGTTGTAGCACTTGAATAAAAGTAGGCTACTTCTTGCCGAAATATGGGAGTCTAGACTTAATTAATGAATCGAGGAGATGCAATTACGTTAACAGTTTTTAACATTGCCGCCAATGTAAATAGTAATAGCGGTCCGACCCCAATAAGACGGGAGTTCTAAGAATGTAGCTGCGCGTGAATTTTGTTTAAAAAAGTGTGGCGATAGAGCCGTTTTGATACTGCTAGACGGACTACAACCTCGGGAGAGCCTCTGGAATGTCAAATCTGCTGATAAGAACAAGCACAAGAGGAAGTCCGATAAAGCATTTATCAGAAATTCTAGCAGATGATGTTCCAAGATTTTCATTGTAGCAGCCCATATTAAAAGTAGTTCCCTGTTGCGAAAGACATCATTCTATACTCGGGCATAAACGGGTATGACCGCCAGCATATAAAACTGTTTATTTATACACACGATCTAAGAAACTGAACAGCCGGAGAATATGTAGAAACTTGTGGTCTGTATTCAAACGGGCACATGAAAACTGGACCAGGAAAACTTGGTCCTATGTGGCCGGCTTAAAACACCGAGGTGATGTCCCTGCTGTTACAAGCAATACGGGATTTGTATGATTACTGTATACTGTACCTGAAGTGGGTGTCCAGTTGCGCAAACGGTCAGCCGGACTATCTATCGTATATCCTATATCGTTCTGACCTTCCAGATATTCGGTCCCAAAAGTTTATACTGGAGTATAGATGACGTTATTCTCTGACAACATACGAGCCAGCAGATTTCGGTACGAGTGCTATAATTGACTTTAACACAGTGGCTTATGTATTTAGGTCACCCATGAATTTTCCGTGTATAGGTAAGATCAGAACTTGTAGTGATATATGACAAGACGGCCTCGCAAATATATGTCCGATCTATCAATACGTATACAATCGGCATTGATCTTATTGAATTGAATAGCTTTCAATTGATCTTTCAAGTACCGGTGTGGGTATAACGGCTTATTACGGTCCAATAGTGCCGAATGGGTTGTCGCTCTAATGCATCGTGTATAAACTCATTCAATTGCAATCTGAAGATGACACCCCCATGTACAGTATGATAATAAAAGATATTCTGATAGACGTATTGAGGTCAAGCGGGGAATAATATGGAAAATGAAAACCAGAATCCACACAAGCATGTTGCTGGTGTGATAGGAACGGCGCCGCGGTCCCCAGAGACCAGTGTCCGGTCTCTTATGTTTTACCAAGGGCGGTCTGTGATATCCAAGTGACCCTTTTCAGATGTCAGTGTCCGGGCTGGGTTGAATCTTAGCAATCGGACTCTCATATCTGAGGGACCACCGTTTCTTCCACACCGGTACCGGTCCGGTATTTGGAATTGCCTTCTTATGTGTATGGCAAAACAACTTCAGTTTTAGTATAAGAAACTTTACCACTTCTACATATAACATCAGCTGTGTCTGCCATGAACGGTCTCATATGTACTATGGAGAATCAGTTGGGGTATATCTCTGTGACTTTGTTCCGTTTTTCTGGAGACTCTATCCACGCTATCAACTTACCCAGCTTAGTTCACAGCACTACTCACATAGTTAATCATTTTCCAACAGATGACTTGATAGGGTTACATCATCGCTCGGAAATGTTTGTATCTGATTCCGCCCAAGCCTGTGCTTGGGGCCGTGTGGGCATGTCATTCAATATGTCCACATGAACATCTACAATAAAAGCGTGGCTGGGATACAAATTTCGGACCTTGCTGATTTTTTTAGCAATCTGCAGCCAGTATATTTGCCTGTGGGGTTATATAACTTCTTGTCAGTACTCCGGCGCCGTTTTCCACCACCTCAAAGTCGGTCAGGTCAGTCCACCTTAAGGGCCGGGTCCCGGGGTCACCATGTTCATGCCTTGGCCTCAAGAGAAGTAATTAAGTGTTTTATGAGGGCCCAATCTACATGAACAAATAAAAACACATGGTTGCTTGTTTCGAAAGGTAAAAATGACCTACCACATCTGACAGAAATTCTCCTCTTCAGAAACGCGTTGCAACAGTGGCGGAAGAAGGAGGAGAAGACGAAGTCGACCATTACATATGGAACGGGATGCCCGATATCCACCAATCAAGTAAACACTTCATGGTTTGCAGGTCATCAAGTCGACCAAGCATGACATGAAATTAAACAAACAACGTTGATGTAGAACGCTAATAAACTATTGCGAAATGAACTAGTTGAACACGAACGACCCTCCACTTTGTTCACCCAGTCGATGTTTTTGTTCTCTTTCGTGGTCTTGACTTTAATAATCGTGTAAAAAAAAACGCGAGATTAAAAATACTAAACATTCATTTCGAGATTGCGTCAGAATAGAACATGCACAAATTATGATAAGAGTTCTCAAGGCAATGTTACGAGGGCTACACACAAATACTAATTTGACACTGCCATTAATCATTCCGACCGTTCATGTTGTTTGGTTCACTGTTCGTTATCTGTGAGTAGTACATCCATACAGACCTCAAGTGAAAATCTGCTATAACCAACTATATCTTCTCTTGTAATGAGGCATGACTTTGGGAGCTAGATTCTGCTCTATAAAAATCATGTTGGAAGACAATTGTTTCAGTTTGTTGAACGTATAATTAAGGTAGCACATTGTCCGCATGATCCAACTTCTTTCATGCATACCTGTATCAAAAGCAGTTTATACTCGGGCGATTAGATTTACACCAAATACACCAATTCAAAACTGTCCAGTGGATATTGAAGCTGGCCACAAACCATTTTTCAGGCTATTATTTTCCAACATCTGGTAATGCCATTTTGGTGAAGTGGTTCGAATCACTGGCACTGACAGCCGGTAATTAACCTGTATAGAAAGTCTGATTGGTTAGATTTTCTTTCAATTTTCTTCACAAGCCAGTGAAAATAGATTTTCATTTGAATCTCTAAGATATCCCGTGATGCATTGTTGTTTCTCTAAAAACCCATTGATGCCTCGCACTGACCGCTGCGAGATCGATCTCTATGGTAGGCCGTTAATGCCAAAACCTCGATGATTTTAACCGCGGTGTAGATCAGATTTAGACCGCGGTGTAAATCGAATTAAACGGCGATGTAAATCTATTTTAACCGCGGTGTGAATCGATTTTAACGGCGGTCTAAATCTGATTTCAAAATCAGCGAGGTTTTGGCATTAACGGCCTACCATAGATCTCCGAAGCTGTCTAAGTTTGTGGTCACAGCACGGGTGGGAGCAATTTCAGTAAATTCAGGTATGATGTCACGGAATATTTTATCTTACACCAGGGCTATATAAATCCGTTGCGAATTTCAAAATATATCTATCGTCCAGTCAGATGGCTAGCTGTGAGAAACAACTTACCTACGACACCCCCTGTTTAATAACACATAGGGGCATGTGGACCAATAGTAGTAGGGAGCCGTGATTTAAACGCGCATTGACCTCATTAATTGTTCCCCGGGTAAAATTTGAGGTGGAACTTGATCACGTGACGATCATGTGATCGTTGGGGAGGAAAACTACCTCCAACACAGAAGAGTTCCAATCTAGGGGGAGGTAACTCCGGATCACTATAGTTCCGGCAAAGGGCCCCTGGGCATGTATTCTTCCGCGGTGATGCGGTCTGGTGGTGATGCGGTCGCGGGAAAAAGCTTCCGCGGAGAAAAAGTAGTCCCCAGACTTCAAATACGCTGCATGGTCCGATTGGCTCGAGTGAGGTGTCAAAGTGAAGCGCTCCTCTAGGGCCATTCAGTCATGGGTGGGTGCATGTAAAATTAGGATTTTTTTCCGAAACTATAAAAAGCGGAATACGGACTTTACCCCTAAACTAGGGGAAAACACCTATCAACTCTAGCCAAAAGGGCTAATATCGGTCTCGGGCTTATCGGGACCAGCCTATCAAGTCAATGGGGTGGGTGCATGTAAAATTAGGATTTTTTCCCGAAACTATAAAAAGCGGAATACGGAGTTTACCCCTAAACTAGGGGAAAACACCTATCAACTCTAGCCAAAAGGGCTAATATCGGTCCCCGGGCTTATTGGGGCCTGCCTATCCAGTCAATGGGGTGGGTGCATGTAAAATTAGGATTGTTTTCCGAAAATATACAAAGCGGAACTCGGACTTTACCCCTACAATAGGGGTCTGTATTATACAATATAAGGGAAAATGCCTGTATGGGGGGCGGGGTGGTCAAAAAAATTTGTGGGCTTTACTATGGCTTGTGGGGTCTCGTTTTTCTCGTCTCGCCAAGAAAATGACAATGGGAAGGGTCCCGGAGCGAATCGGTGAAATTTTTGGGAAAAGTACCGGGTAGGCCTGTATATAGGCCTATAGGCTGGCTATATGGGGGTATAGCTTCAACCTGGGAAATTCACACACGTTCATTGTGATATGGGTTGCTTGGATTTGTTTTTCACGTCTAGTCATTTAGAACACGATGGGTTGGGTCTCAGAGCGCAGCGGTGAAATTTTTGGAAAAGTACCATATAGCCCATATAGTCCCATACTGGCTATATGGGGGTATAGGTTCAACCTTGGAAATTCACACACGTTCATTGTGATATGGGCTGTTTGGATTTGTTTTTCACGTCTCGTCATTTAGAACACGATGGGAAGGGTCCCGGAGCGAAACGGTGAAATTTTTGGAAAAAGCTGACCGAGGCCTGGGTATAGCCATATAGCTCATATAGCCCCATACAGGCTATCGGGGTATAGGCCCATACTGGGCGGACCTTTTGGGGTCTAGGTGAGCCCCTAATGCTCCTATGGTGTCGTGTGAGGTCTTATTTTGAAGCTCTCGTGGAGGAGCATCCGACTGGACTAATAGTTCGTCCGTTTTCAATATTCTGCGCATGCGCAGTCTGACCGTAGTATAGAAAGCAGGCATTTTGGGGGGTATGTGAGTGTGTGTTTGGGGTAGAGATGGACCGCTATGGGTCCGAATGGGTCGTCGAAGGTGTCAACGTGAAGCCTATGTGGGGTAGAGTCAGAATGGCGTGTTTTTAAATGCAAGTCGCGTCAAACTGCGCATGCGCAGTTGGTTGTGGTAAGTAAAGTGGCCATTTTGGAGCAGTGCAGGAAGGTATTTGGTGTCGAGATGGACCATCCTTGGTCCGAATGCGTCCTGGGAGGTGCCATTTTGTAGCTCTCGGGGTGTACATCCCGATTTGAGGGATGTCCACGTCATCTGTGACGTTATTGGTGACGTCATCAGTACGAGTAGTAGCCAAAGTGAACATTTTGGGGCAGTGAAGGAAGGTATTTGGGTAGAAATGGACCACTATTGGTCCGAATGCGTTCTGGGAGGTGTCATCTTGTAGCTTTCGGGGAGTACATCCCGATTTGAGGGGTGTTCGCGTCATCTGTGACGTCATCAGTAGGAGTAGTAGCGAAAGTGTACATTTTGGGGCAGTGAAGGAAGGTATTTGGGGTAGAGAGGGACCATCCTTGGTCCGCCTGCGTCCTGTGGGGTGTGTATTATACCATATCTTTGCTGTATTATACCATATCTGTCTCGCATCATACCAAATATGTGCTGTATTATACCATATCTGTCCACTGTTATACAATATCTGCCCTGTATTATACCAAATCTGTCCTGTATTGTGTCATGGTTGTCCTGTATTATATAATATATGTTCTGTATTATACCAATTTTGTGCTGTATTATACAGTATCTGTCCTGTATTATATCAAATCTGTGCTGTATTATACCATATCTGTCCTGTATTGTATCATATATGTCCTGTATTATAAATATATATTCTGTATTATACAATCGCATAGCGGTTGTCATGAATAACAACAAGTTGAGCAATGTTCATACAGTTTATTATCCCCAATGTTACATCATACCCAGGCTGGGGGAGCCGCCCTGGGTATGTTTAGTATGTTCACAGCAAAACAAATTGAAATATTAAACACCATGTTTTATTATTTAACGCACCGTCACATTAGGTACAAGTGTTTACTGAGCTCAAGTCAACGATCAGCATGTAGACATATAGAGTATGTACGGCATGTTATGGTATCCATCAGTGCACGAGTGAATGCATTCATCCGATGGGAAGATTCCGTAATTTGGTCACGAAAAACGTAACATTGGTCACCCTCTCCACGAACCATTGGGTGTTGGGGCGTTGTTGTTGGGCCCATTCCAAGGGATCCACGGTGTCCAGTTTCTCCAGCATCGTCTCTAGCGAGGCCCGGTTAATGATGGTAAACGGTTGGTCAAATACCCGGATGTTACTGCTCGGGTAGAAGTATCTGACTTGATCTGGCTCCTTATGCTGCAACACATAACCAAACGCCAGATTTAATTTGAATGACGTAGCTTGGTCATTGAAGATGGCTTCCATGTAGCTGCGTAGACGGGCGAGATCGGTCAGTCGGAAATTGTAGATATCTTGAATAGGGCGATGACGGTGGAAACCATGCCGTATCATGGGCCAATGGCGCCGATAGATGTCACTCACTGGATGGGCGTCCTGTAACAGATCGCTAGGAACATCCACTGCATCTTCCAGAAAATGTTCGATGTCGTCAGGCGTATGACTCGAAACCGAAACGCTGGGGTCCGGCTGGATATCCAGGCCCTCCTGGACTGTGGGTATAGGCGGGCTCTTCGTCATCGCATCACCAGTGGCGTTCGTCTCCCCGGGTTCATCTTCACTGGGTCTGACCTTCCGCAGCTTTCGTTTGAAGAGTCGACCACAATCGTTACATTGTACAGTCGCACCCTCGTGGAGTGCCCTCTCATGGCGCAGTAAATTATCCTACCGATTGAATGACCGTGCGCAAATTATACAAGTATACCGTGCATCGTTGTGGGTGGAGGCCTCGTGACGTCGTAAACTTTCTATAAGAGTAAACTGCTTCTGGCAAGTTGTGCAAGTGAACATCTTGGTGGTTGACAGTGTCGGATGAAACGACCAGGCCGCTATCCTCGTGGAGTGCCCTCTCATGGCGCAGTAAATTATCCTCCCGATTGAATGACCGTGCGCAGGTTATACAAGTATACCGTGCATCGTTGTGGGTGGAGGCCTCGTGACCTTTGGCCACTGCGCGCGCTGACAAAACAATACCGGATAAAAACTGCGCGCAGGGCCCAAAGGTCAGTTCCGGTCACGTGAACGGAAGCGGAAGTGACCTCACAGAGGTCATATGCAAATTATTGAGGTCAACAGGTGTCCAAATGCTCTTCCAGAATACCGGATAATAATTTTTATTTTATTTTATTTTTTTTTATTTTTCCCCAAAAAAGAAGCAATTATGTGGTTACATTTGTACATTTTTCAATATTATAAAAGCACAATCACAACAGAGGAAACTCGTATCGAAATCGAATTAATATCATGCAGTATTGGGTAGAATAAGACATATACGTACACACAAAAAAATAAATAATATGCAACAAGAAATATTCACAAAGAATCGGTAAAAAACCAAAAAAAAAAAAATAAATAAAAAAACCAAAAAAAAAACCCCCCAAAAAAACGGTGGTACTCGACAAGTATGTTCCCATGGGCAACTTCGTGCAGCTACATTTTTGGTGGAGCCATAAAATTTGTTATTTCTAAGGCCGAGAGGCATCAGCGTCGTTCTCTATGACCTCTTTTAGAACACACCATTTCTCTTTAAAAGTTTCTTCATTCATATTACATTTATATATCATTTTTTCTATATCAAAAGTGTATTTAATAATGTTTCTTAGTTGGTGGAAAGTCGGTCTGGTATTCGAATATCTACAATTATAAATATGCTGTTTTGCTATTAATATTAAATGATTGAATAATTTGTATTTCAATGGTAGTCCAAACATAATAGTTTCCTCATTAGTCCACCCATCACGCTGTAGTGTCACCGTATTCGATAAAGTCTCAGGGGACGCCCTCCAATCCCCGCCACTATCTTCCACCAGAGTCACATAATCTTCATAAACGTATAATCCCACCTGGTAAGGTGTAAGGGGGAGGATGGCTCGTAGGACGGATGACATGCTTGGTCCAAATGTCGAACGGTGAATGACACACACTCTGTCTGACCCTGGTATTTATAGTGTCAATACCACAGCGCCAGGGTGAATAGGGCACAGACTAGTATGAGGCCAACCAGCCGGTGCTGGTTGCGGCGTGAGCGCTCGTGGTCCATAGCCCGAGCATCAAGGATGGCTGTCATAGTCCAGTAGTGGTGAGTGATGGCTCGCCTCTCCATCGAGTGCACTCTGTGGAGGACCGCTTCTGTGAACTCGTTCAGGATCTGGCGTCGTCCCTCGTTGTCGTCGCCATCTGCAAACATGGACCGGACCACTGCTCGGTAACCCGTGAATGAATTCACCACGGTGGCATACTGTAAAATGCGAGTCGCATGGGGCTGGGTCTCCGCCATGGCTCTGTAGAAATGAAGGTGTGGGATCCAGAGGGACGTGTTTTATAGACCAGATGTAGCTCTACGGGTATAGTCCGTGATACGTACTATTCTGATGGTTAGTCCAAAAAAAGGGAGCAACAACAACAACACAGATTACAGATCAATCCTTTTATTATGCGTGAACAACATAGAAATGCATGTACTGACCTGTCTGTGGGAGGTTTCCCACAATGGCGTTCACCTTCGCGTCTTTTCGTGTACGTCCGTGTCTTTTCGTTAAAGTCCGTGTATCTTCGGTAAAGTCCGTAGGCATTGGGCAAGGAAGCTTTTTCCCGAGACCGAATCACCGCCAGACATGACTGCATCACCGCGGATGAATACATTCTTGCACTCACTCACACCTCGCAACATTGTCTCATTGGACATTGGACCGTCTGACCTGGAGGTGACCCTTTGACCTTATAGTCAATCAGTGGCCTAGAATGGAGCCAAAGGTAACCCATCCATGTCCAGAAAAACATTACCCGGGTGTACAAGAACCCAGATGTAGGCGCGGACGTCAGCGAAAGCACACCGTGAATACCCCAATTCGATTGGCTGATTGTTCGATCGCTGATTGGTTCTTTTTCTCGACCGCTGATTGGCTCTTTTTCTCGACCGCTGATTGGTCCAAATGGAACTGCCCATCTTTCCCAGGTTCATCTAGAATCCCCCTAGAATCTAGAATTTTTTATTGTGCTCAAGCTCTGACTATAGCGATGCCGCAACATTGTCTCATTGGACATTGGACCGTCTGACCTGGAGGTGACCCTTTGACCTTTTGACCCGCGTCCGCGCGCGCGCGCACTGCCGGGGATGACGCGGGATGACGCGCGCGCGCGCGCGCTCGCGCTGCGGGGCGCTGGGGCGGGGCGCTGGGGCGGGGCGGGAAAACCCACCGGCGATTGAACATACGGACGTCTAAGAGGAAACATTAGGAACTCTTCTATGTTTGGAGGTAGTTTTTAGTGAAAAACCCGGAAGTGACGTCATACAGGGTCCAGTTTTCGACACTGAGTGACCACATCCGACAAAATGGCCAGTTTTCGACACCGGATGTGCCGCCATCTTGAACATACGTGCCGCCATCTTGGATATGTCCCATAATGCACCGGGTCAAAATACTCGCTTAAGGGAAAATCTTCTCCACGTCTCATGCTTTTCGTCTCATACAAGCGGCTAGGCAGGTAGGAGGGCTGGCTGGCTGGCTGGCTGATCAAGTCAGGTCAGGTAAGTCAGATTGAATACACCCTTTCCCTAAAAATCGACTCCTTTTATACATTATACTACTCGCGGCCATCTTGTACCCACCTCCCACATCTCACTGACACTGGCGGCCATCTTGTACCCACCTCCCACCAAATCACACTCGCGGCCATCTTGTACCCACCTCCCACATGTCACTCACACTGGCGGCCATCTTGTACCCACCTCCCACATTTTTTTTTGTTTTTTTTCTCATACAGTCAGACCAGCAACATGCAGATAGATGTTCATGAGATAGATTAACAGCATTTCTACCTCAAGATGTGGCGGCCATCTTGTACCCACCTCCCACATGTCACTCACACTGGCGGCCATCTTGTACCCACCTCCCACATCTCACTCACACTCGCGGCCATCTTGTACCCACCTCCCACATCATGACACTCGCGGCCATCTTGTACCCACCTCCCACATCATTACAGTCAGACCAGCAACATGCAGATAGATGTTCATGAGATAGATTAACAGCATTTCTACCTCAAGATGTGGCGGCCATCTTGTACCCACCTCCCACATCTTGCACTCACTCACACTCGCGGCCATCTTGTACCCACCTCCCACACATGACACTCGCGGCCATCTTGTACCCACCTCCCACATCTTGCACTCACCACACTCGCGGCCATCTTGTACCCACCTCCCACACATGACACTACAACATGCAGATAGATGTGTCTGCAGAGATTAACAGCATTTCTACCTCAAGATGTGGCGGCCATCTTGTACCCACCTCCCACATCTTGCACTCGCCACCACACTCGCGGCCATCTTGTACCCACCTCCCAAATCACACTCGCGGCCATCTTGTACCCACCTCCCACATCTCACTCACACTGGCGGCCATCTTGTACCCACCTCCCATGCCATCTTGTACCCACCTCCCACATCATGACACTCGCGGCCATCTTGTACCCACCTCCCACATCATTACAGTCAGACCAGCAACATGCAGATAGATGTTCATGAGATAGATTAACAGCATTTCTACCTCAAGATGTGGCGGCCATCTTGTACCCACCTCCCACATGTCACTCACACTGGCGGCCAAGCGGCCATCTTGTACCCACCTCCCACATCTCACTCACACTCGCGGCCATCTTGTACCCACCTCCCACATCATCACACACTCGCGGCCATCTTGTACCCACCTCCCACATCATTACAGTCAGACCAGCAACATGCAGATAGATGTTCATGAGATAGATTAACAGCATTTCTACCTCAAGATGTGGCGGCCATCTTGTACCCACCTCCCACATGTCACTCACACTGGCGGCCATCTTGTACCCACCTCCCACATCTCACTCACACTCGCGGCCATCTTGTACCCACCTCCCACATCATGACACTCGCGGCCATCTTGTACCCACCTCCCACATCATTACAGTCAGACCAGCAACATGCAGATAGATGTTCATGAGATAGATTAACAGCATTTCTACCTCAAGATGTGGCGGCCATCTTGTACCCACCTCCCACATCTTGCACTCACTCACACTCGCGGCCATCTTGTACCCACCTCCCACACATGACACTGGCGGCCATCTTGTACCCACCTCCCACATCTTGCACTCACTCACACTCGCGGCCATCTTGTACCCACCTCCCACACATGACACTACAACATGCAGATAGATGTTCATGAGATAGATTAACAGCATTTCTACCTCAAGATGTGGCGGCCATCTTGTACCCACCTCCCACATCTTGCACTCACTCACACTCGCGGCCATCTTGTACCCACCTCCCACACATGACACTGGCGGCCATCTTGTACCCACCTCCCACATCTTGCACTCACTCACACTCGCGGCCATCTTGTACCCACCTCCCACACATGACACTCGCGGCCATCTTGTACCCACCTCCCACACATCACGCATGCGCACAAACACACTTATGACGTCACACAAGGTTCTGCGCATGCGCAGTGAGGCGCTATCTCATCAATTTAGCCTTTGTATACTACTAAGTCGTTTTGATTTGGTCGATTTTTAGCAAGGTATGTTTTCCATTCTTTAGGAATGTTTCGTAGTAGTCTGACATAATCAAGAAACGTCGCTTTCAGGTTATATTTTAGTTTTAGCTGTTCAAAACTGTGGAATATACCATCTTCATCCAGTAGGTCTTTTATATAGATAATTTTTCTGTCGTACCATTGTTGGATACACAGCTTTTGGTCTTTAAAATGGATATTATTCCAAAGCGGCTGGTGTAAGATATCCTGATGATTATTTCTAATGTTTATTCTTTTACAATACTGGATCCACGCTACAATTACGTCCTTCCAAAAGGGGTTTCTTGTATTTTTCATATCCTTTTGTAGTGCACCCCCCAATGTCGCAAATCTCAAGGGGTCTGAATATATACAGAAGAAATTCTCCCACTTGTAATGATTTTTTAACATTCTTCTGATCCATGTAGTTTTTAGCGCCATTGTGAAAGTTTCAACATCTACCATTCTCACCCCTCCTTTGTTGTATTCCTGTATTATAGTCCTCCTTTTAATTTTGTCTGTTTTCCCATTCCATATAAAACTGTAAAAAAAATTATTCAATTTTCCTAGATATTCTTTTGGCGGTGATGGAAGATTGGACAAGATGTGGGTTACTTTCGATAAAGCTAACTCTTTATGACCGTTATTTTCCCAAATATTGTAAGGTTTCTTTTTCTCCAAATATTTAACATGAGCTCAGTTTTATTGATTTTTTCTTGTAAGTTTATTTCATGTATATTAACTAATGATGTAGTAAATTTCACTCCTAAAATTGTGAATGAGCCAACATTCCAGTTCAGCCTGGCCCCCTTGTATAACACCGTGCCCTGGTTTGCAAGAGGGCCCAGCGCAATTGCCTCTGTTTTGTCCACATTTATTTTCAGTCCAGATATTTTTTTGAAAAATTCTAGAACTGCCAGGGTCTCTTGGAGTGAACTTTCACTTCCATCCATTAGGACTTGCGTGTCGTCTGCGTACTGACTCAACTTGTACTCAATACCATTTATTTTGATCCCTTTAATTTTTGGGTTTTGTCTAATTATAATACCCAATATCTCTGCACATATAATGAAAAGGTAAGGTGAGAGGGGTCCCCTTGTCTGCAGCCTCTTTGTATATGTAAAAATGTAGACAGAAAACCATTTTGTAGTATACACGATTTTGCTTCGTTATAAAATAGTCGAACCCACCTTTGGATAGAGTTCCCAAAGCCAAAAAAGTCCAGACATTCCATAATAAAATCATGGGAGACTGTATCGAACGCCTTTTCAAAATCTATAAGCATAAGTATTCCTGGAATATCGCGTTCTTTAGTTTCAAAAAGTGTGTCGTAAATTATACGAACATTTTCTCCAATAAATCGACCCTTAACAAAACCTTTCTGGTCTTCGTTTATTATGGTTTGAAGTACTGATTTTAATCTATTAGCTATACAAGCTGACATCATTTTGTATGTAGTATTCAATAAAGAAATAGGCCTCCAGTTTTTCAAGTATTGTCTATTTTTGTTCGGCTTCGGTAGACAGACTATCACCCCCTGTTTTTGTGTAATGGAAAGTTCCCCTGATTCGTAACCTTCGTTAATAGATTGGAGAATTAAATACCCCAATTCCTTCCAGAAAAATTTGAAAAACTCTACTGTGTACCCGTCTAGTCCTGGGCTCTTATTGTTGGGCATTTTCAAAATTGTTTGCTTTAATTTGTCATACGTTATTTGGCCTTCTAATTCTTCCTTTTTCTTATTATCCAATAGTGGTACTTTTGTTATATCAATCGTTTCTTTCCAATTTAGATTCTCCCTTTGTTTTACTCTGTACATGTCTTCGTAAAACTTTTTCTGTTCATTAATGATTTCTGCACTGTCTGTGGTTGTCTCACCGCTGTCCAATATCAATTTATTTATGAGCTTGTCTGTGTAATTTCTGTTTTCTAAATTACAAAAATAACTAGTTGGTTTTTCACCATTTTCGATCCACCTTGCTCGGGCCCTCGTCATGAATCCCTTAATTTTATCTTTTCTAACTTCTTCCAGTTTGTCTCTTGTTTTTTGGAGCTCTTCGATCTTATCTTTGGGTAAATTATCCAGCCGTTTTTGAATTTCCAATTCCAATGAAGTTACTTCTAACTCCGATTCGTTTTTAATGGCGGATAATAATGGTGCGCATGGGTCAAAGGTCACTTCCGTTCAATATGGGTTATCATAAATACTCAAACTTCTTATTATCAATACATCTACAATAGAGCGCACCGATTCCGCTCACGTGACAGTAAACATGGAAAAACCCGGATGTAAGATGAGGGCCCGGATATGAAACCACAGTATCCGGATGGAAGACGGAGGAACGACGGAAAAAATCCACTGGGAAACCCGGATGTACACACAGACGTATACACACACACATGCATACACACCTACGCGTATGCATGTGTGCGTGTATGCATGTGTGTGTGTGTGTGTGTGTGTGTGTGTGTGTGTGCACACATGCATACACACACACACAGAAACATACACATACATGCATACACGCATACACAAACACGCACACACACGCATACACACGCATACACAAACACGCACACACACGCATACACATATACACACAGACGCATGCACATACACATACACACACGCGTAAACACACTTGCAAGCACACACACATACACACACAGAGGCATACACACACACACGCACACATGCACGCACAAACACACGCACACACGCGTACACTCATACGCAAGCACACACACATACACACAGACGCAAGTGGGTCCCACCTGTCTTGTGACAACTTCCGGTTCCGGTCACGTGACCATAAACATGGAAAACCCGGATGTAAGATGAAGACCCGGATGTAAAACCACAGTACCCGGATGGGAGAACCCACTGGGAAACTCGGATGTTGACAAGGTCCCGGATGGAAAACCCACTGCCCACACATACACGCACACACACGCGCGCGCGCGCGCAATACAGCTCAGTCGTACACCAATACATCTCGGTCCTCGACTTGGGGTAGTTGAACTGAGTGTGCTAAAAATAGATCAACAGCTAGCTTGCTATAAAAGGGAAACGGCCTGGCCGTTTCATCAGACACTGTCAACCACCAAGATGTTCACTTGCACAACTTGCCAGAATCAGTTTACACGTATAGACAGTTTACGACGTCACGAGGCCTCCACCCACAACGATGCACGATATACCTGTATACCCTGCGCACGGTCATTCAATCGGGAGGATAATTTACTGCGCCATGAGAGGGCACTCCACGAGGATAGCGGCCTGGTCGTTTCATCCGACACTCTGTCAACCACCAAGATGTTCACTTGCACAACTTGCCAGAAGCAATTTACTCTTATACAAAGTTTACGACGTCACGAGGCCTCCACCCACAACGATGCACGGTATACTTGTATCATCTGCGCACGGTCATTCAATCGGGAGGATAATTTACTGCGCCATGAGAGGGCACTCCACGAGGGTGCGACGGTACAATGTAACGATTGTGGTCGACTCTTCAAACGACCCAGTCGGTTAAGACAGCACCAACGTTTGATTCATGCCCCGTCTCTACGGTTTGGGCGACAACTTTCCACTAAAGAGGAGTTGCGGAAGGTCAGACCCAGTGAAGATGAACCCGGGGAGACGAACGCCACTGGTGATGCGATGACGAAGAGCCCGCCTATACCCACAGTCCAGGAGGGCCTGGATATCCAGCCGGACCCCAGCGTTACGGTTTCGGGTCGTACGCCTGACGACATCGAACATTTTCTGGAAGATGCAGTGGATGTTCCTAGCGATCTGTTACAGGACGCCCATCCAGTGAGTGACATCTATCGGCGCCATTGGCCCATGATACGGCATGGTTTCCACCGTCATCGCCCTATTCAAGATATCTACAATTTCCGACTGACCGATCTCGCCCGTCTACGCAGCTACATGGAAGCCATCTTCAATGACCAAGCTACGTCATTCAAATTAAATCTGGTGTTTGGTTATGTGCTGCAGCATAAGGAGACAGATCAAGTCAGATACTTCTACCCGAGCAGTAACATCCGGGTATTTGACCAACCGTTTACCATCATTAAGCGGGCCTCGCTAGAGACGATGCTGGAGAAACTGGACACCGTGGATCCCTTGGAATGGGCCCAACAACAACGCCCCAACACCCAATAGTTCGTGGAGAGGGTGACCAATGTTACGTTTTCGTGACCAAATTACGGAATCTTCCCATCGGATGAATGCATTCACTCGTGCACTGATGAATACCATAACATGCCGTACATACTCTATATGTCTACATGCTGATCGTTGACTTGAGCTCAGTAAACACTTGTACCTAATGTGACGGTGCGTTAAATAATAAAACATGGTGTTTGATATTTCAATTTGTTTTGCTGTGAACATACTAAACATACCCAGGGCGGCTCCCCCAGCCTGGGTATGATGTAACATTGGGGATAATAAACTGTATGAACATTGCTGAACTTGTTGTTATTCATGACAACCGCTATGCGATTGTATAATACAGAATATATATTGTATAATACAGGACATATATGATACAATACAGGACAGATATGGTATACAGCACAGATTTGATATAATACAGGACAGATACTGTATAATACAGCACAGAATTGGTATAATACAGAACATATATTGTATAATACAGGACAAACATGACACAATACAGGGCAGATTTGGTATAATACAGGGCAGATATTGTATAACAGTGGACAGATATGGTATAATACAGCACATATTTGGTGTGATGCGAGACAGATATGGTATAATACAGCAAAGATATGGTATAATGCACACCCCACAGGACGCAGGCGGACCAAGGATGGTCCCTCTCTACCCCAAATACCTTCCTTCACTGCCCCACAATGTACACTTTCGCTACTACTCCTACTGATGACGTCATCGATGACGCGAACATCCCTCAAATCGGGATGTACACCCCGAAAGCTACAAGATGACACCTCCCAGAACGCATTCGGACCAATAATGGTCCATTTCTACCCAAATACCTTCCTTCACTGCCCCAAAATGTTCACTTTGGCTACTACTCGTACTGATGACGTCACCAATAACGTCACAGATGACGTGGACATCCCTCAAATCGGGATGTACACCCCGAGAGCTACAAAATGACACCTCCCAGGACGCATTCGGACCAAGGATGGTCCATCTCGACACCAAATACCTTCCTGCACTGCTCCAAAATGGCCACTTTACTTACTAAATGCGCAGTTTGACGCGACTTGCATTTAAAAATACGCCATTCTGACTCTACCCCACACAGGCTTCACTTTGACACCTTCGACGACCCATTCGGACCCATAGCGGTCCATCTCTACCCCAAACACACACCCACATACCCCCCAAAATGCCTGCTTTCTATACTACGGTCAGACTACGCATGCGCAGAATATTGAAAACGGACGAACTATTAGTCAGTCCAGTCGGATGCTCCTCCACGAGAGCTTCAAAATAAGACCACACACGACACCATAGGATCATTAGGGGCTCACCTAGACCCCAAAACGTCCACCCAGTATGGGCCTATACCCCGATAGCCTGTATGGGGCTATATGAGCCTACCCAGGCCTCGGTCAACTTTTTCCAAAAATTTCACCGTTTCGCTCCGGGACCCTTCCCATCGTGTTCTAAATGACGAGACGTGAAAAACAAATCCAAACAGCCCATATCACAATGAACGTGTGTGAATTTCCAAGGTTGAACCTATACCCCCCATATAGCCAGTATGGGACTATATGGGCTATATGGTACTTTTCCAATAATTTCACCGTTGCGCTCCGAGACCCTTCCCATCGTGTTCTAAATGACTAGACGTGAAAAACAGATCCAAGCAACCCATATCACAATGAACGTGTGTGAATTTCCCAGGTTGAACCTATACCCCCATATAGCCAGCCTATAGGCCTATATACAGGCCTACCCGGTACTTTTCCCAAAAATTTCACCGATTCGCTCCGGGACCCTTCCCATTGTCATTTTCTTGGCGAGACGAGAAAAACGAGACCCCACAAGCCATAGTAAAGCCCACAAAAAATTTTGACCACCCCGCCCCCATACAGGCATTTCCCCTTATATTGTATAATACAGACCCCTATTGTAGGGGTAAAGTCCGAGTTCCGCTTTTTATATTTTCGGAAAACAATCCTAATTTTACATGCACCCACCCCATTGACTGGATAGCCAGGCCCCAATAAGCCCGGGGACCGATATTAGCCCTTTTGGCTAGGGTTGATAGGGATTTCCCCCTATTTTAGGGGTAAAGTCCGTGTTCCGCTTTTTATAGTTTCGGGAAAAAATCCTAATTTTACATGCACCCACCCCATTGACTGGATAGGCAGGCCCCGATAAGCCCGGGGACCGATATTAGCCCTTTTGGCTAGAGTTGATAGGTGTTTTCCCCTATTTAGGGGTAAAGTCCGTATTCCGCTTTTTATAGTTTCGGGAAAAAATCCTAATTTTACATGCACCCACCCCATTGACTTGATAGGCAGGTCCCGATAAGCCCGGGATCGATATTAGCCCTTTTGGCTAGAGTTGATAGGTGTTTTCCCCTAGTTTAGGGGTAAAGTCCGTATTCCGCTTTTTATAGTTTCGGGAAAAAATCTTAATTTTACATGCACCCACCCCATTGACTTGATAGGCAGGTCCCGATAAGCCCGGGACCGATATTAGCCCTTTTGGCTAGAGTTGATAGGTGTTTTCCCATAGTTTAGGGGTAAAGTCCGTATTCCGCTTTTTATAGTTTCGGAAAAAAATCCTAATTTTACATGCACCCACCCATGACTGAATGGCCCTAGAGGAGCGCTTCACTTTGACACCTCACTCGAGCCAATCGGACCATGCAGCGTATTTGAAGTCTGGGGACTACTTTTTCTCCGCGGAAGCTTTTTCCCGCGACCGCATCACCACCAGACCGCATCACCGCGGAAGAATACATGCCCAGGGGCCCTTTGCCGGAACTATAGTGATCCGGAGTTACCTCCCCCTAGATTGGAACTCTTCTGTGTTGGAGGTAGTTTTCCTCCCCAACGATCACATGATCGTCACGTGATCAAGTTCCACCTCAAATTTTACCCGGGGAACAATTAATGAGGTCAATGCGCGTTTAAATCACGGCTCCCTACTACTACCAATATTATAGAGAAACAATATACAAATAAGGCATCAAACCCAGACTTGGTGTGTGATAAGTACTCTTCTTCAGAAAGTTCAAAGACTTTGTAAACTCTCACAGAGACCCCAAAGACTGTCACGAGCAAAGATGTAGATATCCATATTAAGAGGGTGGTGGAAAACGATGTAGTGACAAGATGTCATATGACCACACAGACAAGTATAATGATTGCATATTTCTAAAGACACAAAAAAAACGAAAATTAAGCCCTGTGATGATTTGTATCAGCCACGCTTTTATTATAGGTGTTCATGTGGTCATCTTAAATGACATGAGCATACGGTCCCTAACACGGGCTTGAGCTATATTAACTACAAATATTTCAGAGAGATGATTTAATAGCCATATCAAGTCATATGTTGGAAAATGATTAACTATGTGTTCGCCAGATAGAAAAAAAATGTCCACACGAGGGAGTATTTATAACTGTCCAGACTAGGGAGTATTTATAACTGTCCAGACGAGGGAGTATTTATAACTGTCCAGACGAGGGAGTATTTATAACTGTCCAGACGAGGGAGTATTTATAACTGTCCAGACGAGGGAGTATTTATAACTGTCCAGACGAGGGAGTATTTATAACTGTCCAGACGAGGGAGTATTTATAACTGTCCAGACGAGGGAGTATTTATAACTGTCCATACGAGGGAGTATTTATAACTGTCCAGACGAGGGAGTATTTATAGGATGCAAGTTATTATTCAGAACAAATACCGGTACTGTGATATTTGACGCCGATCAAGCGCTTCATTGTCCGTCATATTTACAAGACACAAAACTACAGTCGCAATGAATAGTACAGAGGGCAAGCCTCGGGGACGAAACTTCCACTAGCACCATATAGTACCAGCACCGAAACGTCCACCATATAGCTAACGTCAATCAATGATAAGCCAGTATATATAATGGGTGTGATGTCGAAAACATTCGAAACTGCGCTGACTTCCGAAGAGATTTAGGACTGCCAACTCGGGAGAAAGTCTTCAATTATGAGTTTTGAGCAGAAACAAAACAAGTTTTTGCTTCCAAGTTTTCAGGCAGAGAAATGTGTGAAAATGTCAAAATCTAATTTCAATCATCATATGAACTGACGTCGCGGTTTCGTCAAAACTGGTGGGAATTATAAAACCGATGATGACAGATACACGTTATTCTATACACCTTCCGGATTACATGCCCTCGGTTGATCTGGTTGCTTACAAATCTGCAATGATCTCACGATATAAAGTTTCTCACAACCATACGAATATCGATCATTTATCAATAATATATCTTATATTTTAATCGAATTTCTCCGATGTTTATTAAAAACCCGATTACATTTCTAGCAAGCCCATAGAAGGGTGCTAACTTTCGCCGGAGTTCGTTTGGAGCCTCTATTCTCTGGTTTTGTCTTGCATAACGGATGTAACGGATAACGGATGTAGATAGACAAACAAATGTAATATACGCCCATAAACACGCGGGTACTCCTAGACCTCCATTCACAGTTAGCCATAGGTTTGTGTGGTGTTATTTTATGCAAATTAACTTTGAAATTCATTTAACGACGAGCATCCGCCCTGTCCAAACTTCCATGCACCAACCTGCGTTTTTCACGAAACCTCATAATGAATACTTTACAAGAAATAAACGTTTTTTTATACACTGGAGATGAGTTAATAGAATTAAAGCACATAGCAGACGAGGTCATTAACTGAATTTAAAGCGTACACACTGACTGTGACTGGCCAGTTTAAGGCGGTCTTCAATTAATCAAACGAATATATTGCCACTAATAACAAGTTTTTAGGGCTAAAATTTCACTTGAGCAAACATTTATTCATCCATGCACATAATCTCACCTGGGGGAAGAATCAAAATCACCTAGGGACAAGCATCTAGACCGTCATTAAATATTCAACCGTCCTCCTTTAAAGAATATCCGCGTCCGTCATCCAAAATGCGTATAATCGCATTAACACCAAATAAAAAAAACAATCACAGTATCGTAAACATAGTTTCCTGCAAGAGAGAAGAGATCAACATTCTCCAATGATGCCTTTCAAATATCAAATTCGTATCGCTGACCAGTATTTTCACACACATAAATCTCGTTAAAGAGTCGTTATATATAGAGTATGATGAATCTCAATCACGCTTCGATTTCGATTGTGGATGTTCATATAAACGCCATGGAGATCTTAAAGTACACGGAGTTCATAGTATCCCGGGTTAAGCGGAACACTGATCGGATAGTACTTCTATAGAATGCTTCTTAGTATGCTTGTCGAGTAAAATATCAATCTATAGTCATGTATTGGTCAAAATGAACGATAATTTGGCATTAACGGCCTGCCATACATGGTGTTTTGTACAGCTATACGGCACAGTGTAAACTATGGATAGCCATCAGTGTCATAACTTCTGGTTTCCACGCGTGGTAATTCTATTTTTCTCACGTGGAAAATACAGCCAATGGTTTGACTGGTAAGTACTACATGTGGATATTTCGACCAATTATTCAATCAGGAAATACCACACGTGGAAATTATTTACCACATGTGGAAAATATTCACCTATTTTAGAACTGGAAATACCACGCGAAATTATTTACCATGCGTAGTATTTATCATCCAGTTATTCACTCGGAAATACGACGCGTGGTAAATCGCACGTGGTATTTCACTGGGTTTTCCACTTGGTAATCGTCTTTTCCACGCGTGGTAATTATGTCTCCCCCAACTATGTTGGGGGGAGACATCTAGTGTTTGTGCTGTCTGTCTGTCTGGATGGATGGATGGATGGATGGATGTCTGTCCGTCCCCTTGCCTTGTCTGCAAGATATCTTGAGAACTACTGGATGGAATTTCACCAAACTTGGATTGAAGCTTCATTGGGATAGCCCCCTCATTTGATTAGGGTTTGGGGTGTGTACGTGCATTCATCCGTGCCCGGTGTCCGTCCATCCGTCCATTTACTTGTACATGTATATACAGGCCTTGTCTGCAAGATATCTTGAGAACTACTGGACGGAATTTCACCAAACTTGGATGGAAGCTTCAGTGGGATAGCCCCCTCATTTGATTAGGTTTTGGTGTGTGTGCATGCGTTCATCCGTGTCCAGTGTCCGTCCGTCCGTTCATCTACTTGTACGTGTATATACAGGCCTTGTCTGCAAGATATCTGGAGAACTACTTGACGGAAGTTCACCAAACTTGGATGGAAGCTTTATTGGGATAGCCCTCTCATCTGATTAGGTTTTGGTTTGTGTGTGCGTTCGTCCATGTTCGGTGTCCGTCCGCCTGTCCATGTACTTGTACATGTATATGTATATACAGGCCCTTTCTGCAAGATATCTGAAGAACTACTGGACAGAATTTCACCAAACTTGGATGGAAGCATTGGGATAGCCCCCTCATTTGATTAGGTTTGGGTGTGTGTGTGCATTTATCCATGTCCATCGTCTGTCCGTCCATCTAATTGTTCATGTATATACAGGCCGTGTCTGCAAGATATCTGGAGAACTACTTGACGGAATTTCACCAAACTTGGATGGAAGCTTCATTGGGATAGCCCCTCGTCTGATTAGGTTTTGGTGTGTGTGTGTGTGCGAGCGTTCGTTCGTGTCCATCCGTCCGTCCATCTACTTGTACATGTATATACAAACCTTGTCTGTAAGATATCTGGAGAACTACCCCACGGAATTTCGCCAAACTTGGGTGGAAGCTTCATTGCAATGGGCTCATCTAATTAGGTTTCAGTATGCATGCATGCGTTCGTCTGGGTATGTTGTCTGTCTGCCTGTCCATCTACTTATACATGTATAGACAGGCCTTGTCTGTAAGATATCTGGAGAACTACTGGACGGAATTTCCCCGAACTTGGATCGAAGCTTCATCGTGATGGTCTCTGGTGAATTTCACCAAACTTGCATGGAATCTTTATTGGAATGGCCTCCGCATCTTATTATAAATGTCTTGGTGTGCGCGCGTATTTGGTGTTCATCCGTCTGTCTACTTGTACATGTATAGACAAGCCTTGTCTGTAAAATATCTGAAGAACTACTGGATGGAATTTCCCCGAACTTGGATGGCAGCTTTATCGTGATGGCCTCCTCATCTGATTAGTTTTTGGTTTGTTTGCGTGCATCCATCTGTTTCTGATGTCCAGCTTTGTTACATGTATGTACAGGACTATTCTTGTCTACAAGATATGTGGAGAACTACTGGATGAAATTTCACCAAACTTGGATGGAAGCTTCATTGAAATGGCCTTATGATCTAATTAGGTTTTGGTGTGAGCTAGTGCTTGCGTGGGTCCATGCAAAATGTGCTTATCTGTCTGTCCAATTTTTGTTCACTCCATATCTTGGAAACTACTGAAGGCAGATGTATGAAACTTCTATACGGTACAGCATGTATACTATAGGTGTGGCTCTTGTATGTTTTGCATCTTTCCTATAATGTGATCCGTTTCGAAATAGTTGATGCTTCACATTTACATGTATTTCACATTGGTTGGATTCTGTAGATGTCGGCAATCCACTCATTGCTATATAAATCCCGACTCCTCACTGGGTTACTGCAACAATGAAAATCGCCTCTTTGTAATTAATATTTTTAGATGCGCAGCTTTGTTTAGGATACTTATTGCTACATTCATTTTATAGCACTTTCCCTTAAATTATGTGCCCACTCAAGGCAAGGTGGGAGGTTGGGGGAGACGTATGTTTTTGCTTAAAAAAACAACCAGCGTAGGCTTCATGCCGGAGCGGCAACTCAAGGGTCAAAGCGGAACCTCTAGTTATATTTTTAATTCTACCAATTAAAACAATCGTTACAGAAAGCAGATTCACGCAATTTATGCTGTCAAGAAGCACCATGACTCACTGGCTATATAGTTGCACATGTATACATGCACAATACCGTACACATGATCGGATATTACAAAGCATGTTTGCTAAGCCTGCACAGTCACCGCAAACTGTCAATTTCCGCCATTTTGGAGGGACCTTCCTTTGTGAAGCTCTCATTCGTTGGCTGAATAAAACAATACAACGTGTGGAAATTGTTTACCACGCGTCGTATTCCCTATTTCAATGATTGGATGATAAATACCACGCGTGGTAAATAATTTCCACACGTGACATTCCCAGTTCTATTTTTGGTGGATATTTTCCACACGAGATAAAAAATATTCACGTGTGCTATTTCCAGGTTGAATAATTGGTTGAAATATCCACACGTCGTAATTACCAGTCAAACCCTTGACCAGGTGTGGAAAACCAGAAGTTATGACACTGATGGCTTTTCATAGTAAACTGATCATTAGCATGGATTCTACAATGTACGGGTATATATGCACCTGTCCCACATTTTCTGGAGCGGCTTGAATAGGTAACTGCCGAGCTAAATCGGGTCTAGCAAACAGGAGCTTATGTTCATGTCTTTGTTGCCAATCCAGGCCATGTGCAAAATATTTCACAAAAATCTTGGATTGATGAACATGCCTTAGTTTTAAGACCACGAAAGGCTTCACTGGTCTACTTCCGATCCTGTAGTTTGTTTTGACAAAAACATAATATCTAGCTCAATATCGAAACATATATATGACAGGCTGATACCATCATGTTTGACAATGTGTTTAAACATGTTTTCCTCTAAATATTGGTCAGCTCCATGTAACTATTATTTTTATTTATTACAAGATTATTTCCCGGGGTGAAAGCAAAAAACCTTAACTCCCTCTGTACCGGAATCAACACTGTCATGAACATGAATGAAGCGAAGATATAATTATCATTACCTACGTAGGGTCAGAGAAGCTTTCGAACAAGGTATAATATGATTAGAATGTTTGCATAGAAATACTGAATTTTTGTATGTCAATGACAGGCAATTAGGCCTACTGAATTATATTTATTTCGGTAGTCCTTTAAGAGAGGACAAGCTTAATGTCAGTAAACTGGTGTGCGTGCCACTGACCGGGTCACTGACAATTTGGAGTGTTGACCTAGTCAAGCATATTTGGATATAAACTAGGCTGCATAACAGAAAACGTTATCCTATGTCAGAAATGGCGAGTGATGCAGAAGAGAAGGTCCTATCCTCTGATGGAGCCGGATTCCCGGTAGTCTACATTAATGGTCATTGCCTACCTACTTTTCCAAAGATTGGCGAGACGGTGGCCAGGTTTAAAACTTTCTCGGGTAGAGAAGACGACGTTTGGATATTGGCACACCCTGGATCAGGTAAGTAAATGATTCATTATAAAGGTATCTCCCACTGTCACAACTAAAAGAGACTACGTGTACCATGATGGTCAGCCAGTGGATAATTCTGTCTACACACGCTGTAAATTGTCTGGAAATAACAAACGTTCCCAGTTAATCAGTTTTTCAAGTAAGAATCTGTTTTTGTACATTATTGAGAGAAGGAAACCCTGTCTGTGCAGTGACCCGTGAGGTCAGCTGATCAGCTGCTGGTTCGTATTTTCACTTTCTCTATGTTTTCACCCAGGAGGTTTGAGAGGTGATAGCTGGCATATTTTCTGCAACCATGTTGTGATCGGCAATCTTGATATAATGAGTGATGAAGACCTAAAAACACTCCTGATGAAGGGACCTAAATATAGAGAGCCGAGAAAAAGAGTCCTTATTGCACTGGAAGAGTATGCCTTCCAGCCACTCATGACGATATACCGAAAGTGAACTGGACTCCCAAAATGAAGAAATCCCCATAGAAATCTGGATTCATAGCAGCTGGTTTTAGAAGCTGCACCACCAAGCTTCTTTCAACCCTATTGACAAGGGCCCTTCAGGAGGTAAAAACATTTTGGGAAAGATATTGCGCCACTATTTTTAAGAACTCTGGCATTGAATGCATGTGGATATTGAAAAAACTCAAGATGTCTTGCAGAAGAACTTGACTCGAAAGGACAAATTCTGTACAGATATGTATCCGCATGGGATTTCCCACTCTCTACTCGACAATCCCTCATCGGGACCATATTGACCATCTGTAGCTCTACTACATACAAGGGATATCATTCATGGGATGTTTCTTTTTTCATAGAGTTGCTTGAATTTCTCATTAATAATATCTATGTGAAATTTGGCAATACAATATATCAAAAGCATATAGGTATTCCAATGGGTACTAATTGTGCAGCTCATTTTGGCTGACCTATATCTGTTCTCTTATGAATACGACTATATGCAGACGCTTTCAAAAACAGAACAGATTTCAAAGCCCATTCCTTCTCCTGACCAAACGCTATATAGACGTTCTTCTTTCTGTGGATTATCGCTATGTAAATGACACAATGAAGGATATATATCCTCCTTCACTGGATTTGAATGAATCTACAGATGGTCCTAATGGCACATCTTATTTAGACCTATCTCTATATAAAAATGTAGCGGACCTACTCTCTCGTGGACTTTACTCCAAAAGAAATGATTTCGGCATCGTAAACTATCCCTATCTGGACAGTAATGTACAAAAGGAAATTGCATATGGCCTATACATATCTCGCCTTGTAGTATATGTTAGATCCTGTGTTAAATGTGACGATATTATTTAACGTCAAAAAACGTGATTGCAGAAACTTATAAAACAGGGCTATATCATCAAGCGGCTCAACTCAAAGTTTCTCAAATTTGGCGGTACATATCGCATGCTGATAGCAAAATACCAGCGTAGCGTGCAAGATCTATGATGTTACGTTTCGTAACTTGTGTTTAATTCTTGTGCTTATCCCGGGGCTAGGGGCCGTATGAACTCCTGTATTTCAAGATTCTCATAGTGTTCATATGAACAGTCACAATCAAGGCGTGACTGAGATACATGATACTTTACGAATTTACTACGAAAATCATATGGATCACAAATACCGATCAGTGTTACGGATTTTATGTTTTTGGAACATCGTGATGTCTTTCTGGTATCATTGATAATCGTTGAACGCTTCTCTCTTGCAGGCAACTATAGCCTACTCTTATGTATACCATGATTTAGTCTTACAATTTTGTGCTAATGCTATTATATGAATTAGATTTTAGATTATGGACGCGGAAATTCTGTAATGGACGAGGGCTGACTATTGAATGACGGACTAGACGCTTCTATTCATGTAATATTTGTCAAATTATACATTATTCTAAGGATGATGACATTTTCTTTGACTAATAAGGAATATAGTTCATCTGTACAAATTATGTCAGTTATCACCAGTTCAAAATAATATTCTCCCGGGCTAAGAGATATGGCAGAGGGAAATTATATGAACAAGGAGTTGATCAGGTGAAATCACGGGTGACTGCACAGACAGGCTCTTTTTGTTTTTTTCAGTATTGTTGAAACGGCCGATTGCTGGAAGTATATAGTGGGGTGAGTTAAGGACGTAAATGGCCAGAATAGTTACATGCCGGACAAAAGCACCAAAATGTTTCTGGACACTCTCACGTGTATCGGGATGAATAAATGCCTAAGCTCCAAATGGTTCGTTACACGGGACGGCTGTGACGTCAAGATGACGTCACCGAAAGAATAAAACCTATAAATGACTGAAATATCCGTTACTTACTCAGATGCTTTTAACCCATAATACTTTCCAAACGACAAAAACTGACATTAATGACATTTTTGTAGTACTTGGAACGGTAATCAATATATGTTCAATATATGTTTGACTATCTTGCCTGGGGGGGTGTTTTGTGACATTGATTAAAATTGTCACATTTAACACAGGATCTAGCAAATGCTACCAGGCGAGATATTTATACGCCATATGTAGGTCCCTCTGGTATATTACTGTCCAGATAAAGATAGTTTACGATGTCGAAATTGTAATCATCCAACTTTCACATGGATACTATTATTGAGAAATTCAAACAACTCTATAAACAAAGAAACATCCCTTGAATGATATCCCTTGTATGTAGTAGAGCTAAAAAATGATTTATGGCTTCTGACATTAATATATCGGCGATCAGTTTTCTTGAAGACCGATACTATTAATGAACTAAGACGGTCAATAAGGTCCTGATGAGGGATTTTAGTGCAGAGAGTCGAGAAATCCCATGTGGATACATATCAGTAGGGTATTTATCCTTTCTCTCTAAGTTCTTCTGTAAGACATTTTGAGTTTTTGTCCCCCGCCGCAACGCGGCCGGGGACTTTAAAATGGTTCTTGCTCATGCACGGACATGTCCGTGCAAATATTTCGTAAGCAATAACTTCTAAATGCTTTGTCGGATTCCTCCGAAATTTGGCATCTGCATTCTTTGCGACAAGACGTCTCTTGGTATTACGTTTCAACAAGATCCGCCTGTAGGTGGCGCCACTGGGGTCTTGCTTCTATGTGTCCGTGCATGCACGGACATGTCCGTGCAAATACTTCGTAAGCAATAACTTCTAAATGCTTTGTCGGATTCCTCCGAAATTTGGCATCTGCATTCTTTGCGACAAGACGTCTCTTGGTATTACGTTTCAGCAAGATCCGCCTGTAGGTGGCGCCACTGGGTCTTGTTCCAATCTTTAGTGCATGTCAGTGCATGTCCGTGCAAATACTTCGTAAGCGATAACTCCTAAATGCTTTGTCGATTTCCTCCGAAATTTGGCATCTGCATTCTTTGCGACAAGACGTCTGTTGGTATTACGTTTCAGCAAGATCCGCCTGTAGGTGGCGCCACTGGGTCTTGTTCCAATCTTTAGTGGATGTTCGTGCAAATGCTTCATAAGCGATAACTCCTAACTGCTTTGTCGGATTCCTCCGAAATTTGGCATCTGCATTCTTTGCGACAAGACGTCTGTTGGTATTACGTTTCAGCAAGATCCGCCTGTAGGTGGCGCCACTGGGTCTTGTTCCAATCTTTAGTGGATGTTCGTGCAAATGCTTCATAAGCGATAACTCCTAACTGCTTTGTCGGATTCCTCCGAAATTTGGCATCTGCATTCTTTGCGACAAGACGTCTGTTGGTATTACGTTTCAGCAAGATCCGCCTGTAGGTGGCGCCACTGGGTCTTGTTCCAATCTTTAATGCATGTCCGTTCATGTTTGTTCAAATCCTTCGCGAGCGATAACTTTCGAACAATTTGTCGGATTTCTTCGAAATTTGGTAAATGCATTCCCTGCGACAAAACACCGTTGGTGATGCGTTTCAGCAAAATCCACCCGGAGGTGGCGCCACTAGAGTTCATTCCATTATTCCATGCTGCAAGTGATAACTTAGAAACACTTGGTCGAATTTCTTTGAAATATCCTACATATGTACCTTTCTGGGTAACATGAGAAACGTTGCGGCTCATCGGATTCTTCTCAAATTTGGCATGCATTTACCATGCCAGGAGCTGTTGCTTGGGATTGCCTTTCGCTCACTTGCACTCACAGGTGGCGCCACCTGGTGGCAACATCACAAATTACTGACTTGCGCCTAGAGGTGGCGTCACCTGGTGTCAAAATCTAAATTTGGTTTCTGGGCAATAACTTGAGGACCCTCATCGGATTCTTCTCAAATTTGGTATGCAGATGTCCCCACGATACCATGTTCCTTGGGATTGTATTTTTCCCGCTTCTGCCTACAGGTGGCGTCTCCTGGTGGAAAAATTTGTTTCCGGGCAATAATTTGGCAACTGCTCATCAGATTATTCTCAAATTTTGTATTCATATGTGACCCGCCCCAAATAACATGAACACCGGTGGGCATCTAGTACCGGCAATAACTCGAGGACCCCTCTTCAGAGTCTCAAAGTTCATATGCCGATACCATGACATGAGATGTCATTTGGGATTGTGTTTTGCCTGCTTGCACCTACAGGTGGTGACTCCTTGTGGCAAAGTCTAAATTTGATTTCTGGGCAATAGGTTGAGGATGCCTTCATATTATTGTCAAATTTAGTTTGCAGATAATATGCCATGAGTTGTCTCTTGGGGTTGCATTTCGGTTACATAATTTTCATGCTACATGGTAAAGAAAATATATTACAGTAGCAATCAACATTCAGTCAGCCATTCGGAGTTGATCTCAAAACCTGGGAAGGTGGAAAGACCCCTCTGCTTCTTACGCCTGTGAAGTAGCTGTTGCCATCCTCATGAATATCTTCTGAAACCGACAGCGCTTATAAATATTGCTGCCATTTTGGCGGGGGACCTAGCATCCTCTGGCTGCTTGTTCAATATTCACATGCATTCAATGTCAGAGTTCTTAGAATAGTGACGCAATACCTTTCCCAAAATGCTTTTACCTCAAGAAGGGCCCTCATCAACAGGATTGAAAGAAGCTTGGTGGTGCAGCTTCCAGAACCAGCAATGAATCTGACGTTGTATCGTGATTTATGCATTTTGGGAGTCTAATACACTTTCGGTATATCGTTATGAGTGGTTGGAAGACAAATACCTCTTTCCTTGAGAAAAGGTTTGTGGTTGTTAAATAAATCTTCCAAAGTAAATGCTGTTTGGGGGAAGTAGACGTATTCAGCGATGGTGTGCTTCTACTCAATTCCTTAACCAGTACCTGGTAATAGCAATAGTTACATATGAATATTATATTATTTGGAGCTTTGTCTGCTGGGACTCTGACGAATTTACTCTGGAGATTTGCTAGAACTTCTTGCGAACTGAAGTTTCGCAGTACTTGTTTTGCTTGGGGACGGGTACTACTGTCAATATGGCGGTTTGTTTCGACAGCCTGGTTCTTGGTGGGGTCCAATCAGTCAACGAGTTTTGTAGGTTCAACGTTTTTTTTGACCACTCAATAACATACTCTTCCAGTGCAGTCAGGACTATTTTCTGGTCGATTTTCAGGTATTTATCACTCACTATATCGAGGTTACTAGTCACAACATGCTTGCATGGTGAAAAGATAAAGTTCGACGATTCACAATCACAACTATAGCCTCCAGATATGTATAATTTCCAGTCAAACTTCTTGAAAGCATTCGAGTACCGGTAATTGAATATTTTGGTCTATTTCATTATATGAAATACAAGGGCGTTCTGTGAACTTAAAATAGTTTGGTACAGTGCTGCGGATCTCTGAATCCTTCAGGATTCGTGGCAAAATGATAATTACAACACATACAAGGGAAGGGGGAAGAGGTGCCGACATACTGACAGAGCCACATGACTTCACAGTATAATCTTCTGGTTAACCTATTCTAAAGCACATACCAAGAATCTAACGATTCGATTCAGTCCTTTATCCAAGTAGTTGAGTCGGTCTTTGGATGAGTCGGTCTTTGGACGATACAATCGAAAATACGCTGTATCTTGACAAACTTTAGTGAATGTGGGTGGTCTAATATTTCCTGAAGACACAGATCGTTGAATATCTCTGGCTATTAGATTTAAAACTCTTTATAATGCACACAGGACTGTACGCAAATTATGTATACTGCTGGGTGTGTTAGTTAAAGTATTTGAAGTGATATAACTGAGAAACAACGCACTATTAAAATTTCCCCAACATGGTTGCGATGTCTCCATGGGGAACTCCGCAGTATTCCAGATCATACTCTGGCATTCATTCAATATGACACTGTATTGAGTTGATAACCTTGTTGTATCAAATACATCTTTGCAATTTAAGACAAGACAAGAATCGATGTTTTTATTCTGGTTTCTATGGAAACGGGGGAAATGTCATCATACATTCCTTATACATATACGTTTGGCACTGAAAGCCAGCATTGATGTAATAAAAAACGTACCGGGAAACTTTGATGATTTTTTAACCCATAATTCTCAATAATTGACGTCATCATGACGTCATAATCATCAAATAATTTCACTAGTTGACATTTTCTGATATGTTAATAATATACAGCACTGAAAAGATACAATTCTGACACGTATACGCCTGGAACGGCTCATTGATTAGCATTTACAACATAAATCAATATTTTGGAGGCATTTTTTGAAGTCATGACGTCATTATGACGTCATTAGAGCTTCCTGTTTATCAGATTTTTCTGAACCAATAAACTCATGCGGTGTTTGTGTGAAAAAATGATGCTTTTGTCCGGTGTGTAACTATTATTTCGCTGTCTCATCCCACTGATTATTTTCAACCGGGTCGTCATGACGGTCAGTGAATGGAAGTACTGAAAACTCGCTCCGATCATGAACACTTACAATATTGGGCATTGTTGTTGTACGAGAAAGCCGAAAATATCTGGATGTACCAGTTATTGTCAGTGCTTATACCCACGAGTGCGAGTGGAGTTAACTATATTTGGTATCGTAACAGAAACCATTTTAGCAACTCTGAAGAGAAAGTACAGTGAACCTTGACCCAGGTCCGTGCATAGGAGGTTAGCTGCTCGTTTTGTTTACTCCGCCTTGATCAGGCCCATTCTGACCAGACAAAGATCATTCGAACTCAAATCGAGTAACCTGCAAATAGCCTGGTCAAATAAAAATAGTATAGGCCTAATTATGATGGAAAGATCACAGACGAGACGGGGAGAGGCTTACAAACGGAATAATATTATTTCAAACAGTACTTTTGAAAAAGCAGGTACGGATTCCAAAATTCAGAAAATGAGAGGTGAAAAAGCGCCATCCTCAGCTGCCCAGATCTTACCACAGAAAAAAGCCGTTGATCAAACTATGTGAGTGCATTTGTGCAGTCCACCCTGAGTGAGAACAAAAGAATGGCTTTTCAACTTTCCCTTCCTCCGCTGACTGACCGTGGGGCAAAATTTGAAATCTGATGAAAGTTCGTTTTGGCGAATATATTTGTTTCTGTTCACTGAAAAATTCTGAAACTTTCGTATGTTTGTGAAATGAGTATCGTCACCAAATACGTAAGAAACAGGTGCCGAAAATATTTAGTTTAAAATTTTAAGGAGAGTTTTCCGTAATTCTCAATGTTAACTTAAGGGAAGCTTGCTCCCAGTGCGGGTGCGGAGGGGCAGCTGCCTGTCACGAGGCGTGGTTTTCCCGAATAGAATGTAGTAGTAGTACTTTTCAAACCGATTACAAAATAATTATGGCTTTGTTGGACAATGTGACAAACCTATAGAGAACCTATATATGCGCAACCGGGACCCCGTTTTTAGGAATAAAATGTACTCCCGTGCAAAGATACAAAATACACATCATTTGAGAGCTTAGACTCGTTTCTTTCAAATGAGGTAGGATGTGGTGTTGAAAACTATTGTCGTCTTCTGAAAAAAACAGGAAATACAAGAACCATTGGATTGCCTCTTTCTACTTTTAAAATGGGGTTAAATGTTTTGAAACGACTGTATCTTCACTCGTACCAGGCATATGGCAAAATGATTGGTGTCATTTGATTGAGCAAATTACGAAGTCATTGGCCTATGCCGTCACAGAGAGGCCATCTCCAAAATACAATTACATTGCGTCAAACGCACTAAAAACTATATCAAAAGTTTTTATGGCTGAAGTACTTGGTGTTAATTGGCCAAAATGGTTCTTATGTCGAATTTAGTTATCGGTCGAATACTTCGGCAAAGATTTGGTGCGATTACCCTTTAACTCCCCAATATAACGAGCGTCATTTACCATAGGATATGAGGTAAAACACTAACTACTGCATTAGAGGACGGGTTTCTCGGATGTCGACTATCAAAAATAATTTAGTTCGGTGATTTGGACATTCAGGGCAATTTGACGTCGTAGCTGTATATTGTTCTGTCAAACGTACGAATTAGGTTAGAATTGTAATAGGGGATCGTTTCAAAATATCCACAAAACATACGGGAACACGCAAAGTGGCACAAAGTTACAAAATTGGCGAAAGGGTACTGTTAGCATTAATTTTTACATCAATTATTTTATCTAATATTCTGACAGCATTAAAGAGATCACTGCAATACAAGACCGTGTCCATAAACATACCCACTCTCCTGGTATGTTCTGGCCCCACAACAGCCTGAATATAGGAGTTTTATTATAACATCTCTATATGTACTCATGGAGCAGTTGTTCCAGATATTTTGGGAAGTATATTTTCGATATATCCCAGGCATACCTTTCATCAGGAGTCCGGCCCAATCATAAATAAATTGAATTGAATTGAATTTTATTCTCGTTACTCAATTATAGAGTAACAATAACCTATATACACATATATATGGCATGGAGGCGACTAAAACAATAATATTAATTCTATTATGGAAACAGACGAATTTGGAAAATTAGAAAATATAATTAAATTAAAAAAATACCTTTCTCTCGTGCACTGAATCAGATACTTAGAATGCTCATGCATGGAAGTTAACTGTTTAATATATTTCACCTAACAAGATTATCTAAAAAGGAAGAAATGGTTCGTTGCCTAACCTCGTCGTGACGTCACATGGGTCAAGATGCCGTTTGGCGCCTTTTGTTAGCGAGCTCCATATCTGGACTGCCCTATTAATATTTATGATATATAATCTCCAATATTATGATCTCGCTTGTTCTGTGTTTCGCACATGATGTCAGGGCAGAATTATCGCTTCTAGAGATATTTCTGCTGTAGATATTGAAACATACTAATCTCAGAGATTTATCAGCAGTTTTTCTTCCACAGTTCCCAAGGTCAAAGTTCTGTCCATTATTATCACTGATTTTTCAAAGGTGTCAGGATAGAATTTTCGCTTCAGGGGTTCTGTAGGCATTGAAGAATACCAATCTCAGTTCGATATTTTTCTGCTTTGACGCATTTCATGCGTATACGCTGTTGGTTTTAATGTCTTCCGCATTTCTCAAGGTTCAAGTTCTGTTCATTTTTACTGTTTTATCAAAGGTGTCAGGACAGAATTCCCGAGATCATAGTATTGGAGATTATATATCATGAATATTAATAGTATTGATGATTAGGCTTGGTCCCTGTTGAGAGTCATGCTTGTGATATACAGATATACTCCTCAGAATATCCTAAACAACTGCTCTGAGGTACATATAGTGATGTTATGTCCTATACTCAAACACTTGAAGGGTCAGAACATGCCTGGAGAGTGGATATGTTCACGGGCATTTTTTTTGTATAATACTAAACCCTGCAAGGAGGTTTCCAAGAACATACTGTGGATGTGACAATTTTAATAGTAATTTTGAGATGACCCCCCCAAATCGTTTTGAAATTTACTTGAAGTGAAAAATCAGTGATAGGTAAAGAGTAAATTATAGAACAGTTGTGTCCACAAAACTTATTAAATTTGGAGATTTCCAAGAACATACTGTAGAAAAACATGTAAATTGCAATAGTGATTATGAGATGATCCCCACCCACCACGATAATTAAGATAACATTTGATATTGCCTTATAATTAACAAGAGCTAAAAAGATCATTGAAATATATGCATTATTTCATAAAACATTTTTGTTAAGTATTGCTGAAGTCAGATATTTGATAATATTATGTAAACGCTTAGTAGACTTTGAAAAAGTATAATTTTGACAGATTCTTCCTGTTCATCTATTCTATTCTGTCTGGTGTTGTGAGACCTTATATAGCCTTCTTAGACAATGGTAAACAGTGCCTGTGGCAATAAATTGACACAATTATGTGAATTTCATTACATTGAATAATTAAGCCAAGAAATCATAATTGTGCATTTAGAAAATATTTCATTGGGAATTTGGAGATGACCCACGAGTGACTGCTATCAATCGATTCCCCGTTTTTAATGGAGTGAAAATTACTGCCTCATTACTGTGCATCGGTGTAAAATAAATGAAATTATTATAATTATTATTATCTGGATACTTCATAGTCGCCACATGAACATCAGCAATGAAAGCGCGGTTGAGATATTCAGGCTTCGTCCGAGAATCCACCGTATTCTCTGATCTGAATGTGAGGTGCCAAGGGATGCTTTCCTGTAGAGTCATATGGTTGCATTTTAGTCAACAGATGTCGTCAATTTTTCCTACCTCTTGCATATCGCTTCAATTTGTCACCTGCATATGGTATAATTCTGCTGGTGGACTGTTAGTCCCTGAGACTCGCCCTCTGTACATGTTACTCAACAAATATATGTAGACTCATTGTTTTGGTGGGAAATTTAAGCCGTACGACGTCGGGCATTGCAGGTTAGTTTTTCTGGGTATTCTTGCATTTACCAGGTTTTTCCCATGTTGAGGCTTTTTATCCATCAGACTTCCACAATGTTCATCCAATAACACTAGATGAGCTGTTTGAGCTGTTCTGTCATCACAGCCCCCGAACTAGCGTATCTAATTCCGCTTAAGCCGGTGCTTGGGGCCGTGTGGATACTTCATAGTCTCCACATGAACATCTGCAATAAAAGCGAGGCTGAGATAATCAGGCTACGTCCGAGAATTCACCGTATTCTGGGATCAAGTGCCGAGAGATGCTTTCCTGTAGAGTCATACGGTTGCTTTTTAGTCACCAGACGTCGTCAACATTTCTCACCTCTTGCTTATCGCTCCCAGTTTATTAGCTGCATATGGTAGGATTCTGCTGGTGGACTGTTAGTCCCCGAGGCCCGCCCTCTGAACATGTCACTCGACAAATATATGTAGGTTCATTGTTTTGGTGGGAAATTTAAGCCGTACGACGTTGGGCATTGCAAGTTTTTTCAGGTATTCTTGCATTTACCAGGTTTACCCCATGTTGAGGCGTTTTCTCCATCAGACGTCCACAATGTTCATCCATTAACACCAAATTAGTTGTTTTATCTGGTCTATCATCACAGCTCTGGATCTAGCGTATCTATTTCCGCTTAAGCCGGTGCTGGGGACTGTGCGGATACTTCATAGTCTCCACATGAACAGCTGCAACAAAAGCGCGGCTGAGATACTCAGGCTACGCCCGAGAATCCACGTATTCTCGAATCTGAATGTGAGGTGCCGAGGGACGCTTTCCTGTAGAGTCATATGGTTGCTTCTTAGTTACCGGGCGTCGTCAATTTTACCCACCTCTTGCATATCGCTCCAATTAACACTGAAGCAAACCCGCCCCGTTCTTTTTTCGTGACGATAAGGCTCAATATTGATTCGTTTGGGCAGATTTTTCCCCTTACGGCAATATATTTCAAGACCACATCCAGTCTACAAAAAGTACATAAGGCTTTCAAATGACATCCGATGTGGCCGTGTGTACGAGGAGGGGTGCATTTTGCTCCTAAAATAAGGCGTTTTTCTGTAAATCGCCGCTCGTCTACTAAAACAGAACTGGGTTAGGGAAGTGAGATCGCTATAAGGAAGCTAACAGATCAAATAAAGACAGAAAATAATATGTTGGAAGAGACATGGCTGAACTGAGAGAAATAAAAGAAGAAGAATCAGAAAACTGCAAAATGAACTGAATGCGGTGAAAATGAAATGTAATGACCACGAACAATACTACAGAAAAAAACAATTCGAATTTATGGCAATGATGTATACAAAAAAACAACTGAAGAATGTACGAACATTACTGGCAATTATGAATGATAATTTGAACATGAATGTTCAACCCAATGATATAGACATATCACACCGCCAAGGTTTTTTCGGTCCATTCAAAAACCGAGGGATTATGGTGAAATTTATGACCGTCAAACACAATTTCAGACCAGTATACAGAACGCCAACTAGCACTCAACGGTACAGGCATAGTATTAAAGGAAGATCTAACCGATCCAAATCAATTGCTACTTAAAGAAGCCTCCTGTCATCGCCTAGTAGAATCCGGATGGTCTAATAATGGAACAATCTAACTTAGCACAGCAACTAGAGGTATGACCGACTGGGGAGAGCTCCAGGATGATCACTCCGGGAAAGACCGGGAAAGTCTTAATTTGAGGGGTGAAATTATGTCCACATCCGGTGAGTAAGGGTAATGACAGCAACAACAAAGTTATGAAAGAAATAACTTTTGAGGCGAGTGATTCAAAAACCTTCAGAATTGATCCGATATAAAAAATCTACTATAGGTTTTCGATATGTAACCTACTCCATTATAAAGATTTTTCATTTTCGTAATTATAGTCTATTACTCCGGATGCATATCTGTCACTATAACCTATTACTATGGTTTACCAGTTGTAACGTTAGTTTATTAATCGATTACTGAAATTACTAGGTAGAGTCAGTTGTAACTTTATAGATTACTCAATTTCCCCATCTGTAACTGTAATCGATTACTCAGGTTTCCCATCTGTAACTATAATCAGTTACTAAACTTACTAAGTTTGCTCAGCTGTAACTATACTGGATTACTCAGTTCCCCATATGTAACTCTACACGATTACTCATGTTTCCCATTTGTAACTTTAATCAATTACCAAGGTTTCCCATCTGTAACTATACTGGATTACTAAGGTATCTCATCTGTATTATAAGGGAATATATAGATTTACCACCTGTAAGTACAGACGGTTACTCAAGCTTCCCGTTTGTAACTATAATGGATTACACAGGTTTCTCATTTGTATTATAAGGGAATATAAAGATTTACCACCTGTAAGTACAGACGGTTAGTCAAGCTTCCCGTTTGTAACTATACTGGATTACTAAGGTATCTCATCTGTATTATAAGGGAATATATAGATTTACCACCTGCAAGTACAGACGGTTACTCAAGCTTCCCGTTTGTAGCTATAATGGATTACACAGGTTTCTCATTTGTATTATAAGGGAATATAAAGATTTACCACCTGCAAGTACAGACGGTTACTCAAGCTTCCCGTCTGTAACTATAATCAATTACTCAGTATCGAAAGGGAATATAAAGATTTCCCATTTGAAATTATCATCGGTTACTCCGCTTCCCCATCTGTAACTGTAATCGATTACTTAGGTTACCCTTATTGAAATAAAATCGATTACTAATGTTTCCCATCTGTAAATATCGATTATTAACATCATCTGTAAACATAATCGATTACCAAGTTTTCTCATCTGTAACTATAATCGATAACTTACGATTCCCATATGGAAATAAAATCGGTTACTAGGATTTCTCATCTATAAATGTAATCGATTACTAAGATCATCTGCAAACAAAATCATTATTAAGGTTTCCCATCTGTAACTATAATCGATTACTGAAATTACTAGGTTTAGTCAGCTGTAACTTTATAGTCGATTACACAATTTCCCCGTATGTAACTATAATCGATTACTTAGGTTTCCCATGTGGAATAAAATCGGTTACTAGGGGTTCTCATCTATAAATATAATCGATTACCAATATAATCTGTAAACATAATCGTTGTTAAGGTTCCCGATCTTTATTATAAGGGAATACACAGATTTACCATCTCAAAGTGTAGTCGATCCTCATGGTACTCATATGAACAGTCACAATCAAAGCGTGACTGAGATACATCATTCTTTAGATGTCGACTTTACAACGAATATTATGGATTAAGAATACTGATCAGCGATACGGATTTGATATTTTTGGAACATCATGATGTCTTGCCGGCATCATTGAAAACTGTTGACCGCTTCTCTCTTGCAGGAAACAAGTCTATGTTTATGTATACTATGATTGTCTTTTTGAATTTGGTGCTAATACTGTTATATGGAATATGGAATAGGTCTTTGGATTATGGACGCGGATATTCTCTAATGGACGACGGCTGAATTATGAATGACGGACCAGACGCTTGTAATTCCAGTTTTACCAACTGTAACTAAAACGATTACTAAGGTTTTCCATCTGTAACTAAAATCGGATACCATGGTTTCTATCTGTATTCAGTACCTAATACCGAGTTTTCCATCTGTACATTTAATCGACTACGAAGGGAATCTGTAACTATAATCGATTACTAAGGTTTTCGATTTTTAACTATTAACTGACAATTATTACGTTTTACAATCTTTATCTATAATGGGATACCAAGGTTTCCATCAGTAACTATAACCGATTACTAAATTCTCAATCTTCAACTGTAAGAGATTACCAAGGTTCCCATCTGTAATAGATTACCTAGGTGTCTCATCTTTAAATATAATCGATTACTAAGTAAATGACTACTAAGGTTTACCAGCTGTCATTGTATACGATTATTGATTTATAATTCCCATCCATAACTATAGTTCATTCCCGTGGCTTTATATTTGTAACTAAAACCCTTTTTTATATTTCCAATCTAGAACTAGCATCAACTACTCATGCCCTTTGGAAATAACTATGTAACAACTGGGCTGGTGGAAGAGTGGGGTATAACATAAAACAACGGACAATGAACACTAATCGATTATGTCTATGCAGCTGGATTTTAATAATGAGATAATCTCTCTTGTTGAAGGAGTGTAACCATACACATTAGTTATATGGTATATTGTTCATTGAAGCGATATGCAAGAGGTGGGATAAATTGACGTCGTCTGGCGACTAAAAAACAACCATATGACTCCACAGGAAAGCTTCCCTAGGCACCTCACAATCGGACCCGAAAATACGGTGGATTCTCGGACGTAGCCTTGGTATCTCAGCCTCGCTTTTATTGTAGCTGTTTATGTGGAGATTATGAAGTGTCCAAACGGCCCCTAGCACCGGCTTAAGCGGAATTAGATACGCTAGCTCGGGAGCTGTGGTGACAGATCAGCTCAAACAACTCATCTGATGTTAATAGATGAGCATCATGGACGTCGGGGGAGTAAACGCCTTAACATGGGGTAACCTGGAAAATGCAAGAAACCTAGGAAAATTAACCTGTAATGTCCGTTGTTCATTATTAATGCTGTAATATTGTTCATAGCTGCTTATATCATACATGATATATCCATGGAACTGTCATAAGATGAAACTTTAAATGGTAACGCTTTCCCTTGATCTAAAATGGAGAAGTCGACCCACTTTATAAAGGATGCACTCGTGACAGTCTGAAGTATGGAACCAGGCCCATCTTTGGGAAATAGGAAATTATTTTATCGGCTTTTTCGCAAAAAAGGAACCTTCAATATAAGGTTGACTGCACCTTTAATAAGTACTATGAATTGAATCTAGTAACAATAACACCAGACAGTCGCCAGTACAACGCTTTTGTCGTCTACTTGTCCGTAACTTTGTATATAAATCATTTCAGGATGGAATGAGTTACTTCCATTGCTACTGACAAGTGACATGAAAGTATGAAATAAAATCGAACCAGGGCCATATGTCCTCTAAGTGTTGCATGTTGTATGTTGTTTGTATAGAAACGTTGTTATTAGCCCATAGTTTTCTCTTCCCCTTTTGGCGGAATTTATTCTGGTTGGTTACAAGAAACACTTATGGTACATTTTGATAAGGTCAAATAGAATCAGTGCAACAGTTATATCTTCCTGGAACGAACATTCAACTCAGCATTCGCAATATGGCTGACATTATAAATATGGTATCTATGAACTGTCAAGGATTGGACGATTCAAAAACACGGTGCGACGTTTTCAACTATCTGCAAAAACAATTTCAGTAATCTATTTTACTGGATACACACACCGATACAAGGAATGCCAGTAATGTTCGATCCGAATGGGGCTTAGATACCTGGACATGTCCCTAATCCAACTTTCATGGCCTCTTGATTCTTTTTAACGACATTTTCAATTATAAACTTGAAAAAGTCATCAAAGATCCCGGTGGGTATTACCAGGTACATTCGAGACATTGGAAATGATAAAGACGAAATATTACCTTTAAGATTAAGTTTATTTTGAGGAAAATAATTTTAGGCTATGTGCTTTCAGTGAAAAGAATTCATGTAGAATAGAATGAACATATGTGCGAAAATGAAATTCATTCTAAATCCGGCTTTTGCGCTATTCTTAATGCCTCAAATGATTTATAACAACAACAACTTTGATTGCCCAATTTTGTTGACAAAGCAGCTCTTATTATGCTTGTACAAACGAGTAAAAATAAGACTTGATGACTATACTTACCTAGACTACCAAGGACGTCTCCATCAGTGGAAAAATCTGACGAAACGAGGTGAAATACAAACATTTGAGGCGGGTTGAGTGCTTGTTTATCACATTATAATCATTAACGACTACATTAACGGCTACATGGTTCTCACAGTACTTGATCAAACAAACTGGCCCCTGCTGATTGTTTTTAGTGGAGTGTGGTTTAATCAGGCTGAACTACCGGTCACCCACCATGTTTTATAACAACAACAACGATGGCCGAAACGAGGCGAAATACAAAACCCGCCTTCTCTCCTTCACATGTATAGATAAGCAGACAGCCTAACCGGAATAGACCGCAGTACAGTGGACGCTAGCGCCACCTTGCGGCCGAAGCCGGCATTAGGAATAGCGCAAAAGCCGGATTGTAAGCACTCGGTCTAGGAACGTCAAAGAGGGTTTGGTAAGGCAAGGAAAAGGGTGTATATTACAAGCGTCTAATCTGTCATTCATAATCCAGCCGTCGTCCATTAGAGAATATCCGCGTCCATAATCCAAAGACCTATTCCATTTTCCATATAACAGTATTAGCACCAAATTCAAAAAGACAATCAGGAAAGGATCTTGTGATCAAATTGTGCCGTTATATCTGGATAATAATTGATCAAAGATATATATATGTGTAGATTCACAGGTACACTTGAGATTAGGCTAGGAAGTTTACAATATAAAATACTACCGTACATGGAAGACTCCCTCTTACCAAAATTAGGACACGAACTGGTGCCACACTGTGAAACAAATAAACAAATAAAGAGACAATTGAACACATTTCTTTGCATTGTCCAATCGAAAAACAACTGTTGCAAGAGCTCCAACACTGGTTGACTTATTTCTTGGAAAATAAAGACAAAGTTACCACCTGAATAGTATCTATTTGTGAGATAACCACCAATTAATCCTCAAGTCAATACTGTAACGGTCAACCTGTACTACGATTCTGCAATACACAGCTGATCGGTCAGGATGGCGATTTACTCATTAAGTCAATCGCCTAAATTTAATCAGTTCTGACACCACCGGAATTTATCCGGGAATTAATCAAATTCGTCTTCAACTAGTTAATAATGAAAATAACAAGAAGTTATTAATGATCAATTCAAACATCAATGAAGATTTATTTAGAAACTCTCATGAAATATTTCTACAAACAGGTAAGTTCAAATACTCTGAATGTTTACAGGATTTATTGTATTTCAGTATCGCATCATGGAAATTTGCTACTCATATCATAACCTTTCCAACTGATTCCTGTATTAAATAAACTGAATCTTTCCCGGGTTTCGTTTGTTGTTTTATTGTGTTTTATTCCTGATTCAATCCTCCAACATGTATCTCGTTTGAGTTTCCTTTAATATCTGGCTGGTCCAAGGGAGATTACTCGTGTTGGTAAAATGCAATTTTTACAACCGTCACTTGTTAAATGACGTCCTTCCATTATGGTTGTTTCAGGAGTAATCACTTGTGCTTTGTTTATTCAACATGGCAGGGGCTGTGCATTTCCTTGTTATTTAATTCACTTTAATACCTTGTTAAATCCAGCTGAAAGGATTTCTGGAATTTTATTGAAGGTAAGTATATTTCTGTTGTGCCGTATACAGTGGTCCTACATGTATTTACATGTTAATTTTCTTGTATCATTTTCCCCTTGTACTGGTTCAATCATCTGTGTTATTTGAAATAAATAATACTGGTAAAATCAGACCGTCTCCTGTTTTATTTAGGGACAATGCTTAAAACCAGTCTGCATGTTTGGATATACCGTTATGCAGGTATTAGGTCAAGCCCTTTCCGTAGTTTAAAATGGGAGGTCTTTCCTGTAGAATATTTCGTAGCCTCAGCTCGTTATTTATCCACGGGCAATGCTTAAAGCAATGTTATAATGCTAAGCCCTTCCCGTATCAAAATCGAGGGGATTATGGATCGTTTAGATCTATAATGAATATCTTCAGTCGTTGCCTCAGCTCGATTAGTCTTATTCACGGGCAATGCCTGGCGATGTTTTCACCATACCCTTCCGTGTCTGAGATCGAGTGGTTAATATCTTTCACCAGTATTTATATTTCAATCCTTAACTGTTAATCCAAATTTGCTGGCTAAGTTATCAGCATTATTCACTCCAATATGCTGGCTTATGTTATCAGCATTATCCTTCCTAATATTTGACTGATGCACTACAACAATTACCTTTTCGGCTGACTCGGCTCGCACCAAGTGACGAGTACACGCAGAACTGCGTATTTATAGGCAGCAGACACAACAAAAGAGCGCCCTCTAGCGTCAATGAAGTTACCCCGAAACCAGGAATCTCAGGAAAGCTTTACTCTAATTTGCAAGGTTAATCATGCATTAATTTGATTGAGATAAATCAATAATTACTCTAAGAATATTATATAATCGTTAAATATTAACAAATAAGCTTCAAGATGAATCTAAAAGTATTAGATTTTGGTTTGAAGAATATTGTCGCTGACGTCATCAGAACAAACATGGCGGACATCGGCAAGTGTCCTGCCTGAAAAATAGTGGTAAAACATCAATCTTGATCAAACTACTGAGAATGAAGTATTGACAACTACTGGATAACATTCCAAGACAATTATTTAATTGACCCAGGTAGGTATTTATATATCGAATAGCAGTAATATTGTCAAAACGCAATTTCCCGACCTTGACACGCGCAACAACAACATTTCGGGATGTGCAACTTTACTCAAAAGTTTGTACAAATACCAAATTAATATTTATCCTTTTTACGTGGATAACATCAGAGGGAATTTTGGCATTCTTAGTAAAACATATTTACACAAATGGTATCAAGACAGACTTGTCAGGTGATGAGGATAATATAACTATCACACATAACATGAAATCCTCACAATACTATATCGCAGAGCAATATATTTATGGAATTCTATTTACACGAGATACATTAAATTTCAGAGTATAGCTAAAAAAGGTTGTGGACAGTATACTACAGAGAAGTTAATTTCCAGAATACACATGAATCTGTATAAATACACATGACTCTGTATAAATACACATGAATCTGTATAAATTCAACAAAAATGGACGTCGGTTGAAGGTGATATTGAATAAATTGACCACATGTGAGGCTAGTTTATTTCTTAATCAAAATATGTGTCTCGTACGTGTAGTACATGTGTGTTTCTATGTGAATAGGCATACCCGTCAATGTGTATTGCATATTTGCTTGTCATTTACGTATGTAAATATGCTGGGATTATTATTATATGAAAATAAGAAATATTATACAGAAAAAGGGATCCCAAGCAAGAATCTTTTGGAATCGCTCCTATTATTCCTCTTTCAAGGGGTTCAAGCAAATCTGCTTAGCCTATCAACGCGATCATCAGGTAGGGGACGCTAAAACTCTTTCGATTGTAAAGTGGCTGCCATCGACCGATCAAAATTGTCTCCGGTCGGTTTAATGGATTTATAAGGCGAACGAAATTCTGACTTCTGCCAAGGGATTCAACTACACTTTTACTGATTCAGTCTTGTGTATCTAAGATCAGACGCTCAGGACAGGCATCCAGAAAAGGGTTATCATGTTTGTTAGATATATACTGTATACTTTTTAAAGCGTTCGTGGTTGGATAGGCCCTGTGCATGTTGTCGGAAGTGGTTCTGTCTCTCGTCGAATTGGATCTCAAATTCCTTGTAGACAGATGTCTGCTCCCAAGTCCTAACTTCAGTTGCATTTTCAGTCAGATAAACTGCTTCAATAGAACTCTTCTCAAGGGTGACTGAGATACATCATTCTCTAGGTGAAGACTTTACAACGAATATTATGGATTAAGAATACTGATCAGCGATACGGATTTGATATTTGTGGAACGTCATGATATCTTGCCGGCATCATTGAAAACTGTTGACCGCTTCTCTCTTGCAGGTAACTAGCCTATGTGTATGTATACTGTGATTGTCTTTTGACTTTGGTGCTAATTCTGTTATATGGAGTATGGAATGGGTCTTCGGATTATGGACGCGGATATTCTTTAATGGACGACGGCTGAATTATGAATGACGGACCAGACGCTTGTAATTGTATGGGTATTTTCTCTGACGCAGTTCGACAAAGCCTTCGTATCTCATAGGTTTATGCGATCAACTCTTTTCAGTCGTGAACTGGCGGCTGGATTAACACCTGAATTGTGAACTGACAACAGATCTTACTTTCTGCAACTGAATTCTATTAAGATGGAAGCGGCTACTTTACTGCAGATAATATCTTCGTGTGGTCTATTCTTGTGTCGTGACTTTAAAACGCATAATCGATTAGAGAAGATTTTCACCAGATTCTGTGATTGCAGGAACTCACTGGTTTTGGGAGATGGCATCCATGCTATTGAATGGTAAGGCAGAACGGATCGAGGGTGTGAAGGAAGATACTATGATAGAGGCCATGGGTTTTTGTCCAGCTGATCATCTGGAGAACCAATCGTCACCCCGAGTATTAAACACCCACTTAACTCCGCCATTCTTCCCAGAGGATGGTCTACAGAAGGGCAAGTTCATCTACGTGATCCGTAATCCTAAAGACGCCTGTGTTTCCATTTATAATCATCTACATGGGGTTAAAGAAGACGGGTACGAAGGTTCCTTTTTCGGATTTTACGAACTATTTAGAGATGGAAAAAGTAAGTCGTTACACGTTCCTTTTCTGTCAACTCTAGTCAATATTTTGTGGCTTGATTTATTGATTATCAGGAAAGTCAAAGGCTTGTTGATTAAATATGTTTACGTAATATGTTTCTTATTATCGCTCAGAAATGTATCTCTTTCTTCTAACAACGAACTCACGAATGAGTCTGAAATTGTATATCACATGATTTGATTATACATTTTCATACTCCGGTCCTGACCGGCTTTACAACCCGGACAGGACAGGCATTGTCAGGATTCAACAGCCCAACGGGCTATCATCTAGTCCATCAATTTCCATCTGGTGACTTCTTAGGGCTATTACATCATTGCTCTTAGCTATTGTTATCTAATACTACTCAAACCGGTGAGTGGGGCGTGTGGGCATGTTGTCTGCATGCACAGCTACAATAGAGGCGTGACTGAGATACAAACATCACAGTTATCATCTTTTTGTACTTGAGAAGGGTTTTTAGGTGTATTGAGACTATTGACCTTTGAGGTCATATGCCTTCTTTATACAACCACCTTTATATTTCGCGTTTAATCACTTGCTTCAGTACAGCACATCAATTTTAGTCAGGTGTTTAATATCGGTTTGCTTCCATAGGACGCCGTATACCGGATCAGTCAATGACTTCAATATCATCATCCATTCATCTTGTAACCATTTAGGTCCTCAGAAAGAAGATAAGAAGTGAGAAAATTCGATGCAACATATAATCTAAAAACTTAGACAAGAGATTCCTATATTATTGTGTTGGTTTTTCGATGACAGCATCAGGCTATTTAAATCAGATGTCTTGAAATCTTGTAACCAGAAAAACTTGGCATTGAGCCGACCAAAACATGAATCCTCCAGTCTAGGTTATACACCCATCTTCAGTAATACTGATATTAATGTGGAGACTGTAATGGAATGTGAATCTCAGATTTACTATGGGAATTTATCGCAGTGAAAATCTTGGCAGGATTTTTTATTATAACGAGATAAATACGTCAGATCCGTCATACTTTAGGCAGCCTTCGTCTATTAAGAGTTTACAAAAGTCCATAATCCAAAGACGTGTTTCATTCATAATATTATTAACATAACAGAAGATAAAACGCAATTTGGAGTTACTTGAAAGACAGCAGCGGTCAATGATGCCGACACGATCGATTGATATTCTGTTCATCAAATCCGTATCACGATTCAGTGTTGGTAGAGTGTAGTACATTGCCGTGTTGTATCCGAAAAGTGACGTCACGATATTGGCGTAACTAAAACGGAATAGAATGTTCCAATGAACATATTAATCTCCTAGATGAGTATCTCAGTCATTAATCTCCTAGATGAGTATCTCAGTCACACTTTAATTGCGACTGTTCATATAAACACTACGAAGATATATTTCACATAGTGTTTATACGGCCCCTAGCCCCGGGTTAAGCGAAATTATATACAAATTACAATACATAGCGCCAAAGAGCTTCAACACTATTATTATATTTTGCAATCAACAGATGATAAATATCATCGAATTTAAAAAACTTGGAATGCAGATGTTTGATTTTATGACCTTGCTTTTCAAATTTTTATAGCATTGCCTTGTGACATTTATTGGAATCATCAAGCTTTTGACAAGCTCTAGCATATGCTACAAGGCGAGATATGTATATACCATATTCAGATCCTTCTGGAATATTACTATCCATTAAAGGGTAATCCACAATGTCAAAATTGTAATCCTCTCTCCTGTCGTATAATCGACGTGAGAGAAAGCCGTTGTTGTTTTTGTACAGTTATAAGTCCAAATAAGATGTCCATTGGCGAATTTGTGGTCTCCTTCAAATCCATTGTAGGAGGGTAAATTTTCTTCGCCACGTCGTTTATATAACGGTTCTCCATTGCAAGAATATCGTCTACTTTTCGTTTGGTGAATGTAAAGGAGTGGGCTTTATGTATTTGATTGCGCTTAATGACCTTCTGCATATAATCGTATTCATACGTAAACAGATATAGGGACATATTATAACGAGAATGCGCATGTCAGCAATAATGAAGAAATAATTTGGACATATAAGATGATTCATGCACATATCGTTTTTGTTTATTTTTCAGCGTACTACGGAGACTGGCTTGACATTCTATCACAGTGGTGGGAGTTGTCCAAGAAGCAAAGTAACTTTTTATTCCTTACATACGAGGAAGCAAAACAGGTATATGGCAAAGACAATTTTTCTATTACATATTCTATAATACTTGTGCCTATTACATACTGCTAGCCGTGCGTATATCTGGAACGTTTTAGCACGGTTGTGTGAAAATTATACACTGGCCATATTGACAAGCGCTGGTGTTCATTTGGGAGATTCTATTTTAAAAGCGGGTGGAGAATGGTCCAACCGTCATCTGCCTATATAAAATCGAAGAACAAGCAAATAAATTACAACATGAAATTTAACTGTTGCATGTTTCCGAATGATCCCCCAATAAGAAACCACATACTCTCGTCGATCGATCTTGGCCCGTGGCCAACTGAAACGCGGGGGAGGGAGACGTTTCAACAATCTTGACAAAGGCGGAGAGAGATTGTCAAATTTAAAATTATTTTTGATCCTTCCGTTCTAATCTTTGTTGATAGTGAATTTAAGTAGTTCTATAGAATAGGGATAATGGTTGCTCAATGGTTATTGGACGTACGGTTAGTGTGGGAAATTTTATATTTCATGGCAATCCCTCGCCCTAAAATATAAACTTTTCCACACTAACCGTACGTCAAAGAAAGCATTGATTAGGCCTACCAACACATGATCTCTTAATTACTGACCACTAATTTGCTTGAAATGAAAACATTTTTTCTCGATTTGTGATGAAATAATAAATTATCGGAACAGGGATCATGGATTGTTGTGTTGATCTAGTTTAGGAATATTATCATGAGTACTGACAGTAGCAACAGCTGGACTGACCATCGTCTCTTTACTCTCTCACATTCTCATGACATCAGGTTGTATACCTCCAAGTTTACACCGACTTTTTGGAGGTTACAAATTCTTACAATGAGAGAATGCTTACTCAAAGCTTTTCCTATAGCTCACACCTAGAGTGTAGTACTCTCTGTTAAATCAAGATATTAACAGACAGTGTCAGTGTACTGTTCCAGCTGTCTCCCTCTCAGTGATTGGTCATTCGACCCCGTCATTTTAAACTAATACGAGCATTTTCATTGGATCACTATTTATAGGAGCCACCCCAATCTTCATACACAACCACGTGACTGTCTCAGTTGACTGATAACATAGCGCGGCTTCGTTTTCGATTTCAAAATCTGGCGTCAAACTGGGAAAATGTTGTTGTTGCTGCATCAGCCGATCATTGGCCCTCCGTAGAAGGGTCCAATACTATAGGCTAAGCTCACACCCTGGATACCAGAATCAAGCGTTTTTCCTCCATCCAACCGTCTGTCGTACCGTCCATCTGTCCGCATATTTTCCGGTCTCTATATGTTTCTTGTCTAAACCATCAACTTCCAATCAGTGGATACAGTAGGAGGAGACAATGTGCCGCGAACCAAAATTGTGGCCCAGGTCAAAGGTCAAGGTCCCTGTGGCCCAAAAATCAGGATATCATTTTACTGAGTCTATATCCATGATAGTTTTCTGTATACCATTACAATTGTATTTGAAATGGATACACTATGAGGAGATTGAGGAACTACATCAAAATTGAGTTTGAAGTCAAAAGGTCACTGCAGACAATAAATGAAAACATATTTGGCAATTTTATTTATTTTGACTTCATACTTTACGGGTACAAGATGTGTGACACACATCATTAAATCTGTATTTGGTACATTCGGGGTGCAAAGTTGAGTTATTGGTCAACTAGCAAAAAATCAGGACATCGATGAAAATTGAATTTGAAATTGAAGTGTTGAAGACCAAAGTAAATATCAAGGTCCCCCACACCGGAAATCATGATTTTTTTTTACGAATCTCGATTCTGCGTTATAACCTCATTTCAGGGCGGTCGAATGTGGCCAAATTTCATATATATTACCAAGTCATGGCAAGCTCATTCATTTAGAGATGTTGTGCATTGTGTCCTGTTTTCCTAGGGGAAGAATCACCCTTTTGAGTTTGATGTCAGATGGTAGAGAATCCTTGAATTCCCAAATAAGGCAATCCTCTAGATTGGGAAAGCTAATTCTCACATTTTGGGCGTTTGTTTGAGAATGTTTGCTCTTGTTCATTTTTCTCGTGTCTCTATAAGAGTATCGAGATTGATTGAATAATCATATACACATATATACCAGGATCTGGTTTCATCGGTGAAGAAGATGGCCGAGTTTATTCAGAAACCCACCAGTGATGAGCTCATCAAAGATGTAGCAGACCTTTGCACCTTCAAAACGATGAAACAGAACAAAAAAGAATTTATGAAAGAAGTCTTCAAAGAAAATACGTCGTTATACAGAAAAGGTATTGAAAAATCACCGTACATCCATCGGGGATATCTTCTACTCTGATTATTCTAACAGAAAAAAGACATTCGGTCAAGTGTTCATCAGTTAAAACGTCCCACGCAAAATTTATCCTCTGTCGCTTTAAATTTTCCAACGAAACTCGTGGTGAATACGATACAAAACGTATTTATATTATATGCTATGAGTTCATCAGTTGCATGCCTTTTACATTAAGACAATTACAATTCCGCCTTTTAAAGGGAAATGTAGTCCATAGCTTCATGTTGAGAAGAAAAAAATGTAACCAGGTAAATAATTACAATCCAGCTTAAAGTTAAGGTTTACCACACAAGAAAAGATTAATAAAAAGTATAGAAAGGACAATACTTATGTTTAACCTGCATATACTGCGCGCATGAAGCTATATGTTTACTTTTAAATGTCTGAATGCAGGTGTTTCAAACCTGTTGTTTATGTACTAGTACGATTCCGTGATGAAATGATCACAACATTGATATTTTTATCTCATTTTGTTATTGTTCTTGGCGTCAATGTATTCAGCCCGTGTTTTCTTTACATTAGGGGCTTGTATTTTCCAGTTTATAACTTTAATACCTTGGCAGGATTTACCCATCCTCTCAATTGACATTTAATTTGACACACATATATAGGTATATATTACTTTATCTCATTTCACGTTTCTTTGCATATAAACAATAAGCGCCCACAAACAGTGATAAAATGCGGTAAATATCCTATCGTTTTTGTTTTTCAGGAATTGCGGGTGATTGGAAGAATTGGTTTACAGTGGCACAGAATGTTGAATATGACGCCATGTTTGCTGAGCGAACAAAAGCTTGGGATTCCGAATTGAAGAATCTCGTTATATTTTAATCAACCCAAATCTATTTGTATTATTCCAAAGAATCAAAGCATCTTTTCGTTATGACCTTTGTTACTATAAATTACGACAATTATACAGTTTCTCTTCTGTTTATTGAGCAATGTCGATTTATGTACGTAAATCACTGTAAGGATCCAAACTGGGTTTCTGTACTTGTCTATAAGCCGTAAGCCCCCAGATGCAGGTTTGACTGTGAAGATCTGGCATGATCTATTTGACCAGTTAATGAGAACGCCATATATCTTGCACACTACTCTCGTATTTCGCAATCAGCGTGCGATATATATATCGCCAAATCTGCGAAACTATGGTAGCCCTGTTTTATAAGTTTCTGAATAATGTTTTGTGACGTTGATTAAAATCGTCACATTCTACACGAATATATCTAAATATGATGTTCCGTTAGGGCTACCTGGAGTTTCCCTTAGATCCAAAGTTATATCCTCCCTGCGTCATTATAGCGATTATCCACAGCGAAAAGATTGTCTAAATAGCGTTTGGTGAATAAGAAGGAACGGGCTTTGTCCTCTGTACAGATCAATTTGATTGTAGTGTTGTGACTTGTACACATGGTGGAGAATGAAACGCTTGGTCGACGTCGGGCGTAAAAGGCATTTGTTCTGAATACCAACTTGCATTAAATAGATACTCCCTCGTTTGGGCCGTTTTTTTACTATCTTGCGTTCACATAATTGATCATTTTTCAACAGTTGACTTGATAGGGCTATTACAGCATCGCTCTGAAATATTGCTATTTAATGCCGCTCAAGCCTTTGCTAGGGGCCGTGTGGTCATCCCATTCAATATGTCCATATGAACATCTACAATAAAAGCGGAATCACAGGGACCACTTTTGGTTCTTGTGATGTTTGTAGAAATATGCAATCAGTGTACTTGTACGGCATCGTTTTCCACTACCCTTTTAATGTTGCATTTAATCGGAAATGATCTGCTTTTGAAAGCGTCTGGATGTAGTCGTATTCGTAAGAGAATTGATGAAGGTCAGCCAAAAGGGATGCACAATTAGTACCATTTGGAATACCTATGATGTAGATATATTGTGTTGCCAAATTTTAAATAGATATTTTAAATAAGAAATTCAAGCAATTCCATCAACAAATAAACATCTCATGAATGATATCCCTTGGATGTAGTAGAGTTAAACAATGTTTCGTGGATTCTAACATTAATATATCGGCAATCAATTTTCTATGACATTGATGTTATTAATGAACTAAGACGGTCAATCAGGTTCTGAAACTGAAGCGATTGTAGTGTATAGTCGAAAATTCAAATTCTTCCGTCAGACATTTCGAATTTTTTTAATATCCACATACATCCAACGCCAGTTTTCAGAAATAGTGGCGCAATACCTTTCCCAAAATGCTTTTACCTCCGGAAGGGCACTCGTTAACAGGGTTAAAAGAAGCATGGCGGCGCAACTTCCAGAACCTGGTATGAATATACCTTTGTATGGTGTTGTCTGCATTTTAGGGCTCAAATAAACGTTTGGTATATCGTTATGGTTGGTAGGAAGACGTATACCTATTTCTCCGAGAAATGTTTTGTGGTTGTTGAACAAATCTTCCAGAGTAAATCCAGTTTGGGAGTAAGTAGACGTATTCGATGATGGTGTGCTTATACTATGATATATGATATACGTGCTTATTTCTTAACCAGGACCTGGTAATAGTAATATTCACAAATGAATATTATAGTATTTGGAGCTTTGCTGCTGGGACTATGACGAATTAACTCTTGAAGATTTGCTAGAACTTCTTACGAATTCAGGTTCCTCAGTTCTTGTTTTGCTTGGGAAAGGGTGCTTCTGTCTATATGGCGAATTGTTTGAACGACATTGCTCCTGGTGATTCCCAGCCAATCAGCTAGTACTGGAGGTTCAATTTGTTTTTCGCTTTCACCACTCAATAACGTACTGCTTCAATATCCACTCCCTTGGAACTTGTTCTGCAAGTGGGTTGCGCACAGGTAACATACAATACCGACAGGAGCATACCACCTAGCTGGGGAAATACTACGCAAGAGGATGTCTAATACGCGAGATATTTGAAGGTTAGGTGTTCAATAACAAAATAATTTTCTCGTATTGCCATATATGAGAACATGCCGATGTAGATGTATGTATCTTTTTCTTCCTACACGCCTTAATCAATATCAAAAGAGGAGAAGCAACGCGCAAAGCACATCACATCCACGCAGGCTTTGAATGGTGCAACACGGGTAATATGGAAAGCTATATCTGAAATTTTATCCGTGAACGGACCCCGGTCGGAGATATAGAATCGCAGTTTTTGTGCATATGTGTGTGAGAGAGCGATGTTTGTGTGTGTGTCCCGTTTTGCCGTTTACACAATAACTTGAAAACTATATATTCAATTCACTCCAAATGTTACCTGAATATATAATTAGAGAAAAGCTCTCAGTCAATTGATGTAGATGTCACTAGGTCAAAGGTCAAGGTCAGTTGGGCTAGAAAACAAAGAAAATCACCAATTCCAGTTTATGAAATGGTACGAACAATTGCGTATATAAGGGGCAAAAAAGAACCTTATCTTATGTTTAGGCCTTTCAAATGAAAATGAAGAATCCCTTGTTGCAAGGCCTCGAATTGATTCAAAACTTTATGCCTACATTGCACATGGGGCAGAGAATAACCATATTTATTTTGAGTTCAAAGGTCAGGTAAAGGTCAAGGTCAATTGGTCAAAAATTGAGGAATAATGTGGAAAAATATGTTGTAACTGCCATACCTACAGTTCAGGGATGTGCATTATGATGAAATTTCAATTATATATCAATGCAAATACTTGGGGAATACCTTTCGGCGTATTGATTGTGATTACAAGCGTCTAGTCCGTCATTCATAATCCAGCCGTCGTCCATTAGAGATTATCCGCGTCCATAATCCAAAGACCTATTCCATTTCCATATAACAGTATTAGCACCAAATTCAAAAAGACAAAAGTATACATAAACATAGGCTTGTTTCCTGCAAGAGAGAAGCGGTCAACAGTTTTCAATGATGCCGGCAAGACATCATGATGTTCCAAAAATATCAAATCCGTATCGCTGATCAGTATTCTTAATCCATAATATTCGTTGTAAAGTCGTCATCTAAGAATGATGTATCTCAGTCACGCTTTGATTGTGACTGTTCATATGAGTACCATGAGGATCTTGAAGTACATGGGTTCATACGGCCCCTAGCCCCGGGTTAAGCGGAATTAGACACAAGTTACGAAACGTAGCGCCATAGATCTTGCACGCTACGTTCGTATTTTGCTATCAGCATGCGATATGTATCGCCAAATTTGAGAAACTTTGAGTGGAGGCGCTTGGTGGAATAGCCCTGTTTTATAAGTTTCTGCAACAATGTTTTGTGACGTTGATTAAAATCATCACATTTAACACAGGATCTAGCAAATGCTACTAAGCGAGATATGTATACGCCATATGCAGGTCCCACTGGAATATTACTATCCAGAAAGGGATAGTTTACGATGTCGAAATTGTAATCATCTCTTTTGTCATAAAGTCGACGAGAGAGAATGCCCGCTTCATTTTTATAGAGATAGAGATCTAAATAAGATGTGCCTGTAGGGCTATCTGTAGTTTCCTTCAAATCCAGTGAAGGTGGATATATATCCTTCACTGCGTCATTTATATAGCGATTATCCACAGCGAGAAGATCGTCTATATAGCGTTTGGTGAATGAGAAGGAACGGGCTTTGAGTGGATCGGTTTTTGAAAGCGCCAGCATATAGTCATATTCATAAGAGAACAGATACAGGTCAGCCAACAGGGGTGCACAATTAGTACCCATTGGAATACCTATATGCTGCTGATATATTGTGTTGCCAAATTTCACATAGATATTTTTAATGAGAAATTCAAGCAACTCTATAAACAAAGAAACATCCCATGAATGATATCTCTTGTATGTAGTCGAGCTAAAGAATGCTTTATGGCTTCCGACATTAATATATCTACGATCAGTTTTCTTGAACACAGATACTATTAATGAACTTATACGGTCAATAAGGTCCTGATGAGGGATTGTAGTATAGAGAGTCGAGAAATCCCATGTGGATACATGTCTGTACGGTATGTGACCTTTAGCATCAAGTTCTTCCGTAAGACATTTTGAGTTTTTCAATATCCACATACATTCAACGCCAGAGTTCTTGAAAATAGTGGCGCAATACCTTTCCCAAAATGCTTTTACCTCCTGAAGGGCCCTCGTCAATAGGGTTGAAAGAAGCTTGGTGGTGCAGCTTCTAGAACCAGCTATGAATCTAGCTTTGTATGGTGATTTATGCATTTTGGGAGTCCAGTATATTTTTGGTATGTCGCTATGATTGGTTGGAAGACAAATACCTCTTTCCCTGAGAAACTTTTTGTGATTGTTAAATAAATCTTCCAGAGTAAATGCAGTTTGGGAGTAAGTAGATGTATTTGATAAAGATATGTCTACACTCAATTCTTTAACCAGCACCTGGTAATAGTAATATTTACATATGAATATTATATTATTCGGAGCTTTGTCACTGGTCAACACCATTTTTAATTTCTCACATTGGTCAACACCATTTCTTAACAGCACTGCATGGTGTTGACCAGTCCTCAACACGAAAAAGGGTGTTGGGCCAACACCATTTTCCTGACTGTGAATATCCAAATTAGGCACCATACACAGACATGGTGTTTCGTAAACACTCTTCGCCAAAAAGTTCACGAGTTTGCAGGCTTCCGTAAGTCTGAGTTGATCGGAGGGCAGACACGAGTAAAGTTTTAACTATTATAGCTAACACCAATCATTGTCAAAAATTTAAAAGACGGAATTTGTCGTGACTGGCATATTGCGCCTGTACGTTCTTGAAGAACACTGACAAATAGATCGCACGAAGGTTTCACGGGTTAATACTAGATGGTATTTTCCTGATGCAGGATCTTAGTTTACCGAGATCTGGGTCGAAAATGCATCATAAGCCAGTATATTTTGTGGTTGTGACTTGCGCTTCTCGAGCTGTCTTGCAGAAAAAAACTGCGTTAGTGTATAAAGAAAATCAGGGCTGACAACTCGGGAGAAATTTCAGTCTCCAAAAATGACTCTTTCAGGCAGAGAAATTAGTAAAAATGCAAAACTGTCGTTTTCATTTCGTTACAACCAAGTTTGTGTTTTGATATCGTGTTACTTTAAACCGACGGATATTAGAAACCCCGTGCTCTGTATCGGGGGTGACAGATGCACGTTATTCTATACACCTCTTAAGTCTCTTACAAATCTGCAATGATCTCTCGATATAAAGTCAGAACGATGCGAAAGTCGATCATTTATCGATAAAATATCATCTATTTTAATCATACTTTCTCAATATTTATTAAACATGAGGCAGCACCTGAAAGGTGCAACAACCCCTTAGCCAGACAGTTTTAGTCAGTGTATATTGGTACACAATGGATGGAAAATGCATATGTAAAAGCCTGAATGATTTGGTTGAAAGCAGAAGATGCTTCAACAGTGGCTTGTAAAAGATTAAAATATGATAAATTTAGTGTGGGATGTTGAATGCATTGGAGGACTATAATAAATAATTTGACATATCACGTAACAAAAATATGGCGGAAGAACAAAAATATTCTGAATAAAAACAAAAGGCTTCAGGACATTCTAGCTTTGAACCCTAATAATAATCTGAACAATAATAACAGTCTTCCGATTTTCATTTGAAGCCTAGTAATATAGAGTTTTTGATAGCAAAATCTGAATGAATCCCTTTGCACATGTTGATTGTATTACAAGCGTCTAGTCCGTCATTCATAATCCAGCCGTCGTTCATTAGAGAATATCCGCGTCCATAATCCAAAGACCTATTTCATTTTCCATATAACAGTATTAGCACCAAATTCAAAAAGATAATCATAGTCTTGTTTCCTGCAAGAGAGAAGCGGTCAACAGTTTTCAATGATGCCGGCAAGACATCATGATGTTCCAAAAATATCAAATCCGTATCGCTGATCAGTAATCTTAATCCATAATGTTCGTTGTAAAGTCGTCATCTAAACAATGATGTATCTCAATCACGCTTTGATTGTGACTGTTCATATGAGTACCATGAGGTTCTTGAAATACATGGGTTCATACGGCCCCTAGCCCCGGGGTAAGCGGAATTAGACACAAGTTACGAAACGTAGCGCCATAGATCTTGCACGCTACGTTCGTATCAGCATGCGATATGTATCGCCAAATTTGAGAAACTTTGAGTGTAGGCACTTGATGGAATAGCCCCATCTGTGATCAAGCAGATTCTGACGACGAGGATACATGTGCATGTATTTTTTAACTTTAAACATGTGTCCATTGGGCCTAATCGTTTGTGGGTGAAGAGAAATTACAAATTGTTTGACTGGACAGCTAGATCCCAGACCGCATCAACATCGGAGACCCGAACATTACATGTGCATGTATTTTACCTTTAAACATGTTTCCAGAGTTAGCAGACAGTGGTGTACATGTAGGCCACACATAAAAGCAACTAGGGGTTCCGCTTTGACCCTTGAGTTACAGCTGGCTAGAAATGTGTTGTCATTGTATTGTGATTATCTGTAATCGAAGATTACAGAAATACCTTCGTTTCCTCAGGTGATAGAACTTAGAGAGATATCCACAAGAAAAATTAGTTCATGTGATGTGTCATGCTATAATAAAGGAACCTGTATAGGAAAAATGATTTTCCTTGGAGACATCATACCGCAAAGTACATGTATAGCGAATGTGGGAAGTATTGGGTGATTCGTTTTTTTAAATTTATTTGTAAAATTCGAAATGGTGACAGGAAAATAGAAATTGCAATTAGACACTTGGCATTGTAATGATTTCATCAGGCATATTTTAAAGGGGTGAATGACCATGAACAACTTTCTGGCCAAGAACAGATCTTTATTCAGACAATTATCATAAGAATTCAATTCGAATGAATTTGTCCTTTACCACACAACAATGCTGTATACCACATTAGACGTGTCTAGCTGTAGTAGCTCAGCTTCTGGAGCATTAAAATAGTTCTGTTATTTTGCCACGGAAATGATAGAAATCATCGAAATGTACCCAATTTAAACAGATGTGGCCTTCAACGCACAAAAGCTGTATACCAAATTTGATGTTTGAGCTGCAACGGTTCTTCCAGAGTGTTAATGTCATAATATGGATATTTTCCATTTGGTTGCCATGGAAACCACAAAAAGCATCAAAATGTATCCAATTGTGCATTGAAACACAGCACTGTTGCATACCAAATTTGAGGACTCCAGCTGCAGCGGTTCGGCTTCTGGAGCGTCAACATAATTATATGGGTTTGTGTTTTGCCACACATCAATGCTGTATAGCAAATTAGAGGTCTCTAGATGGAACAGTTCAGCTGCTAGAGCATTAACGTCGTTACATGGATATTTTCCGTCTTGTTGCCATGAAAACCACAAATGCCATAGAAATGTACCCAATTTCAGCAGGCTTGTTCTTTGCCACACATCAATGCTGTGTACCACATTTAAAGTCTCTAGATGGAACGGTTCAACTTCTAGAGCGTTAACGTCGTTACATGGATATTTTCCATCTTGTTGCCATGGAAACTACAAAAACCATCAAAATGTATCCAATTTCACTAGGCTTGTGCTTTGTCATACATCAATGCTGTATACCAATTTTAAAGTCTCTAGATGGAACGGTTCAGCTTCCAGAGCGTTTAACGTCGTTACATGGATATTTTCCGTCTTGTTACCATGGAAACCACAACAACATCGAAATGTATCCACTTTTAATAGGTTTTTGCTTTGCCACACATCAATGCTGTAAAAAAGTTTGAAGTCTCTAGATGGAACGGTTCTATGGCAAGCCGTTTTACTTTTTATTCAGTATTTGGTGATATCATCAAATATTTGCTGATATCATGAAATGATTTACTGATATCATCAAATATTTACTGATATCAACAAATATTTGCTGATATCAGCAAAGATTTGTTGATATCACCAAATAATTGCTGATATCACCAAATCAATTGATGATATCTGCAACTGATTTGCTGATATCATCAAATGATTTGCTGATACCATCAAATGATTATCAAAAACGCTTTATTTGTTGATATCAGCAAATGATTTGCTGATATCATCAAATGATTTAATGATATCAGCAATTGATTTTCTGATATCAGGAAATCATTTGATGATATCAGCAAATGCTTTATATTTGATGATATCATTAAATATGGTGGAAGGTCAAAGTATGAACCATAACATGGAAGGCTCCCTGTTCAGAATGACAATAAACTTCGTCACAGCGCATGTTCCGTTTCACAGGCTCGCTCCACTATTTCTGCCCCCATTAGCGGCGGTTGATCTGTAGGTCCTGACCTTTAACCACTGTGGTGGACCTACCTCGCACATGAGCTTCTGTGTACATCCGACCGGACCCCCCCCCCCCCTTCCCGGCAAGGTGAACATAGATATAACGCAGAATTGAAAAGTAATCGGAATGTTCAACAAATAGTGCTTGAGATCATACTGAATTTACAGGGAACATGCTTAGATAAATAATGTCACACAACTGTTTCAATCTGTATCGGCTTTAGTACTATTTGATGAAGTACCCACATCATATAAATATAAGCCATATGACTTCATTGAGGCTTGGTTAGTTCTGCCTTTATCGTAAGAGCCTGGTCTCCTGTTACGGGTCAGTAAAGGGTCATAGAGATTAATTTATTGTTGTATGTGCGGCTATGCCTTATCTCCTGCCCTAAGAGCTAACCAGTGAAGAATCACGACAATCGGCTCTGCCTTAATATACCATGCTCCATGCTGACCGGCTCTCCCGAAATCATTATCCCCTTTCGCCTCACCTTGATTATACTCAAATGCAGATCTAATGAATTTGTGTCTAAAAGTCAATAATCCACGATGGAAAAGTTTATTTTCCCTGCTGTATATTTATTTGAATGTCCTTATATTCATGATTCTATTTTTCATTTATTAGTAAAGTTTGGCGTATATGCCAGAGGTTTGATAGGTTTTATTGTTATTGTTTGGTTCGTAATCGTAATAGATATTGCATGTGATTTTTCGGTAGATAGCTTTACCACAAGGTATGAATTATCAAACAACAGGATGAGAAAGGAGCAGGCATTAACATTATGCTTATTTTCACGTTCCGCCATATTTAATGATATCATCAAATGATTTGCTGATATCATCAAACCATTTGGTGATATCATCAAATCATTTGGTATATCAGCAAATCGACTGATTTGGTGATATCAGCAAATCATTTGATGATATCAGCAAATCATTTGATGATATCATCAAATCATTTGAAGATATCATCAAATGATTTGCTGATATCACCAAATCAGTCGATTTGCTGATATACCAAATGATTTGATGATATCACCAAATGGTTTGATGATATCAGCAAATCATTTAATGATATCAGCAAATGCCGAATAAAAAGTAAAACGTCTTGCCATACGGTTCAGCTTCTAAAGCGCTAACGTCGCATTCGGACAGGCGGACGGACAAGCTGAATCCAGTATACCCCCTATACTTTGTAATGGGGGCATGAATAACCTTTATGCTAGTATGCGTCAGATGGAAACTCATACACTTTGGATATCAGTTGGGGAGAAAATATGCCTATTGACATAAATACTTAGTTGCGTAATAAATGTAGCTGTCCAATATGATAATTATGGCTGGGGCAGATAACATTCACAGTGTTGTCATAGTACATGTAACATACATGTAACATACATGTACATGTATATAAACATCAGTGAAGCAGGGTTTAGATTATGCCCTCAATGGAAACCACAAAAACCATCACAATGTACCCAAATTTGATAGGTTTGTGGTTGACTACCCAACAATAGTACATAGCAAATATGAAATCTCTATCGCCAACGGTTAGGCTTTTATCGCATTCAAATCGTCATATGAGAATTTTCCATGATGTTGCCATGGAAACCGCAAAATTCATCAGAAAGTACCCAATTTAATAGGCTTGTGGTTGACCACCCAACAATCCTGTATACCAAATTTGAAGTCTCTAGAAGCAACGGTTTGGCTTCCAGATCGGTCAGTAGTAGGTAAAGAGCATTACGAGTTAATGGCGCTTCACTGCGCATGCGCAGAACTTTTTGTGACGTCACAGCCGCATAATTGAGGAGGAAATGAGGAGGTGACATCCAATGAGAAGCGCGTATTCTTGTGGTGTGGTGGTGGGTGGTGGGTTTAAGATGGCGGCATGCGGTGGTGGGTGGTGGGTTTAAGATGGCGGCATGTGGTGGTGGGTGGTGGGTTTAAGATGGCGGCATGTGGTGGTGGGTGGTGGGTTTAAGATGGCGGCATGTGGTGGTGGGTGGGGGGTTTAAGATGGCGGCATGTGGTGGTGGGTGGTGGGTTTAAGATGGCGGCATGTGGTGGTGGGTGGTGGGTTTAAGATGGCGGCATGTGGTGGTGGGTGGTGGGTTTAAGATGGCGGATTGTAGAAAAACGTATAAAAGTAGGCGATTTTTTAGGGTGTATTCATTGCACTACCTGCCTGATTGACCTGACCAGCCTACCTGCCTGATTGACCTGACCAGCCTGTCTGCCTGCCTGTCTGCCTGCCTGCTTGCCTATCCGCTTGTATGAGACGAAAGCATGAGACGTGGAGAAGATTTTCCCTGGGATCCAGCAGCACCTCCGGTTGAAGTCTTGCCTGAAGACGAACGTGTCAGGGACATTTATCGACGTCACTGGGCTACCATACGCCATTGTTTTCACCGTGACCGTCGTCTATTGGACTTGTATAACTTTCGATTGCAGGACCTCACGTATCTGTCTACCTATGCCGAGAATATTTTCACAGATCAGGTGACAGCGTTCAAGTTGAATATGACATTCGGGTACATTTTACGGCACAAGGAGACGGACCAGGTGCGGTATTATTATCCCAGCAATAATACCTATGTGTTTGATCAGCCGTTCACGGTGACGGATGCGATTTCTCTGGAGCCACTCCTCGACCAACTGACTACGTTGGATCCATTGGAATGGGCCCGGTTGCAACGCCCCAATACCCAATGGCTTGTGGAAATGGTGACCAACGTCACATTTTTCGTCACGAAAATGAGAGATCATCCTATCGGTGCTCCTGTACTACTACCCCCGTGGTTGCTTCATCGAAAAGGCCTGTATGCATTAACAGGAGGGGTAAAGGGGCCCTACAAAGACCGGAAATGTCTGTTTCGGTGTTTGGCCGTGCATGTGGACGAGTGTGCCCCCAAGGCTTGTGACACAGTGGCCAATGACTATTGGGAACAGTATTTACAGCAGCAAGACTTGGATAAGCGGCACTTCCGTGGAGTTCCGTTCAAGAATTTGGATGACGTGGAAACACTGTTCAACATCAATATCTTTGTATACCGATTACGATGCGAGGAGGATACATTTGTGGCTGAATTGGTTCGTCGTTCAACAGAACGGTATGCTGCTACGATGAAAGTCAATGTGTTCGACGACAATGGCGTGAGTCATTTTTCGCTGATCTACAATATGAGCCAGTACGCTCAGTCTTTCAGTTGTGCCCAATGCCATCGGGTGTTTCACCGTTCCTTCAACTTACATCGGCACGAGAAAATCTGTGACAACAGTGTCAAGCGAGTATATCCGGGTGGTGTGTATCATAATACGCCTACTATTTTCCAGGAACTGGCCGATGAGGGTTTGATCATACCGGAGGTGGATCGTTATTTTCCCTACCGGGCGTGTTACGATTTTGAGGCCCTGTTGGAGCCCATGGACATGTTTTCAGCGAAAACGCAGTGGACGCAGCGCCATATTCCTCTGAGTGTCAGTATTTCCAGCAACGTACCTGGCTATGACGCTGCACCGGTGTGTTTCGTGTCCACGGGGGATTCCCATGAGTTGATCATCCGCATGATGGAGTATTTAGAGGAAGTCAGTGCGGCTAGTACAGAACTATTGGTGTCCAAGTTCCAGGACGTACTGGACCAACTGGACGATCGGATTCCTACACCGGGTGTAGCGTTTAGTGACGATGAAGAGTCCGAGTCCGAGTCGGGGTCCGAGTCGGAGCCCGAGTCGCAGCCCCTGCAGTCGCAGGATGTGCCTTTACCGAAACCGTATGCGGAGAAATTGAAAGTGCGCTTCCTACAATATCTAGGCCAGTTACCGGTGCTAGGTTTCAACTCGGGGCGCTATGATTTGAACATGGTGAAGGAATTTCTTTACCCCTACTTGGCCCAGGCCAATACCCTCAAGTCCGTCATCAAGAAGATCAATAATCATATGGCCCTCACTACCACATCACTGCGTTTCCTCGATGTACGGAACTACTTAGCTCCTAATTGTAGCTATGATCAGTGGGTCAAGGCGTATAACTGTGCACAAACCAAAGGGAGGTTCCCTTACACGTATATATCAACGCTCGACCGTTTGCAGGAAACACAGTTGCCACCCCGGGATGCCTTCTTTGATGATTTGAAGCAAGTGGAATGTCCGGAAGACACGTACCGTGAACTACAGCAGGTATGGAACGATCAACATATGCAGACCTTGCGAGATTTCCTGATATGGTATAATAACCTAGATGTGGTTCCTTTCCTGGAAGCGGCCGAGAAAATGGTTCAACTCTTTCGTCGCCAAATGCACGTCGACATCTTCAAGGAGTGCTTGAGTTTACCGGGTCTGGCGCTTCGCCATCTTTTTCAAGAGTGTGCTACGTACTTCTCGCTGATACAGCAAAAAGATGCAGACATGCATGATTGTCTAAAGCACAACATTGTCGGCGGACCGAGTCTTATTTTTCACCGTTACCACGAGAAGGACGTCACTACTCTCCCCAGTGGAAAACCCTTTGCTAAGATCATCGGTTTCGATGCGAATGCCTTGTACCTGTGGTCGCTGGCCCAACCTATGCCCAGTGGCCATTATACACGTTGGTTGGCGGAAGGTGGGCATTTTACACCGCAACGTACACCCTACAAGCATCTGGCTGATCAGTGGTTGGATTGGGAAGCCTATCGACGGGCAATTTATATACGACACCAGACCAACGCCACAGAGAAGCGGATAGGAGATCGTCGACTCCCCGTCGATGGGTTTGCCCTGGTGGGTAGCACACCCACCGTATTCCAATTTTACGGTTGCTATTGGCACGGCCACGGATGCCATTTCAGCGCTGGACGCTTCAACGAACGACGTGGAAAAACACCGGAAGAATTACGGGAAGAAGTGGTGGAGAACGGTGATTATGTGAAAGAGAGAGGATACCATCTGATTGAAATGTGGGAGTGTGAATTTCACACGATGTGCCAGGCCCTGCCCCATTTACGGCGTTTCCTAAAAGAGCGCGAGTACCCCTTGAGTCGTCGGCGACTTCTGAGTCTGCCACAGATGTTCGACGTCATTCGTTCGGGGGACCTCTACGGCTTTGTCGAATGTGATTTGCATGTTCCCGACACTCTCAAGCCTCTCTTCGCCCAGTGTCCTCCCATCTTTAAGAACACGCTGGTGGGTCGGGATGATATTGGGGACACCATGAGGACCTATGCGGAGCAACACGAGTGTTTGCCTCAACCTCGACGGATGTTGATTGGTAGTATGTGGGCCGAGAAAATCTTGCTGGGCACTCCCTTACTGCAGTGGTACATGAACCACGGTTTGGAAATTACCCAAATATACCAAGTGATACAGTACGTACCCGACGCTTGTTTTGCGGAGAATGCCGACATCGTGACGTCGGCCCGTCGTCAAGGTGACCAATACCCGAGTGAGGCCATCATCGGTGAATGTTGGAAGTTGACGGGCAATGGTTATTATGGAAAAACGGTCACGAACCAGGATAAGCACGTGAACGTGAACATTTGTACTACTGCCCAAGCCCGCAAAAAAGTGAATTCTCCTCTGTTTCGGTCCGTGGAGGTCATCGATGACGACACCTATGAAATCACTTTAGCCAAGAAGACTATCCGTTACAACCTACCCCTGCAGATTGGATGTATGGTATACCAGGTGGCCAAGCTCAGGATGCTGCAGTTTCTGTATGATTTCATGGGTGTGTATTTTAATCCATCAGACTGGCAACTCATGGAGATGGATACCGACTCGGCCTACATGGCCGTCTCTAATGCGGATTGGGAGTCCCTGGTGAAACCGGAGTTACGTACTCAGTATGAAGCGGAACGGTACCAGTGGCTACCTCGACGTGACCATTACCAGTACGATAAGCGTACGCCGGGCCTCTTCAAGCTGGAGTGGAGTGGGGATGCTATGATTGGTCTCTCCTCCAAGACGTATTACTGTTACGGGAGAGACGAAAATAAGTTTAGCTGCAAAGGGGTGAGTCGGCGCGATTCCAACATCGACAAAGCCTTGTACTTGAACGTGCTGCAAAGCCAGGCCAGTGCCAGTGGCACTAACCGAGGATTTCGGGTGGTGGACCACCAGATGCGGACGTACATTCAGCAACGAGACGCCTTTACTTTCTTTTACCCGAAACGGAAAGTGTTGGTCGATGGTGTGAGCACCACTTACTTGGACTTGTGAACAATGTCGAACTATAACTGTTGATACACAAATGTAAAAGTCAGGATGGCCGAGTGGTCTAAGGCGCCGGTATTAAGTGCTGGTCGGCGAAGAGCTGGCGTAGGTTCGAATCCTACTCCTGACAGAACTTTTTTTGTACCATACCACTACTATTCTATTTGTACCTATTCTATACCTTCTTGTGGACTTAAATAAAAAAAAAGAAGTCAAACCCCCATCATTTTTTGTGTTTTTTCATCAATTTTTATTCAACATCAATGAACGTCAGAACAACAACGTCATAACAATAACGTGATAATAAAAAAACAAGTGGCCTGCGCGCAGTGCATTTTAAGTTAACCAGAGAAATGGAGCATGCACATTAAAACGAAGGAAGATGTGAAAAACTATAGAGGTTCGAGGTGGGGGCAAAAGACGGCGAGTGGAGCCTCGTCCAACACCAATAGTTAATGTTATTTCTATAAGTTCCATGGTTTCATGTATTTTTGTCATTACCTCTGTTTTACTGCAGTGATCTTGAAAACTATAGAGTTCGAGGAGGAGATAAAAGGCGGCGAGTGGAGACTCGTCCAACACCTATAGATTAAATTTATTACTACAAGTTCCATGTATTTCTGTTCGTGCCAATACAGTTCTGGGGAAAACTGAGGGTTCCCCAATGGTCATTTACATGGATAAATAGAGGGTAATATTGTCGGAGTCCCTCGTCTATGCATGAATGCTTCGGAAAGGATGAAGGCTATCTATTATCTCGAAGAGGGCCGGGCATGGCCGGAGATGACCGGCGCCACCAGGGGAGCCACCAAACCACGTGACAACTTCCGGTGATGCCGGGCGCAGCCGGAGAACACCCACGCGCTGCGTATCGCGCAGGGGTTCGGGCAGTCGGGGAACTCCCAGTGGGAAGTGGAACTCTTCTGTGTTCGGAGGTAGTTTTAGTGAAACCGTGAGTGACGTCTGTTCGCAGAACCCACCCAACCACAACCATGGACCCATAGTGGTTCAGTATCCACTCCCGCGCACCTCCAAAATGCCTACTTTCTATACTACGGCCAAACTGCGCATGCGCTGACTATACGAACGAACCGTCGGATGCACCTCCAGGAAAGCTCCAACATAAGACCTCATACGACACCATCGGACCACTAAGAGCTCACCTAGACTCCAAAATGTCTATTCCCATACCCTTTTCCCACAGTTCCCTGCCTACACATGCGCACAATAACAATATCCTTACCCCACATCCACCCAGTAGGATGCTTCCTCACGACTGATTCGCAACGATACCTCACTGGACCCAATCAGATCATTATTGGCCCATGTCGATAACAAAACGTTCCTTCCAATGCCCTTTTCCCACAATTTCCTGTTTGCGCGTGCGCAGAATGTTGAACACGGACGACACACTGGCCCAGGCGCATGCCCCTTCACGAAGGCTTCACATTGATACCTCACTCGACCCAATCGTCTATTTCCATACACTTTGACTACTGCGCATGCGCAGAATGACGTCAGTTCGTCACACCCATCCCCTCGGATGCTCCTTCACGAATGCTTCACATTGATACCTCATTTGACCCAATCGGACCAATAGTGGCACACCTGGCCCCCAAAACGTCTATTTCCATAGTTTTTGTCTACCGCGCATGCGCAGAATGACGTCAGTTTCACGTCACACCCATCCTGTCGGATGCCCCTTCACGAATGCTTCACATTGATGCAAAAACATTCCTCTTTCTAGTCCAAGCCCCTGTGCTGGTTCAATAATTTCAGTCCGTTATTTCATCGTAATAAAATTCGTATCGTATCGTACCCGTACCCTGTTCTAGAAAATAATTAAATTGAGATTACAATGCAATTTTGTAGGCTCGCTCCAAGATAAATATACTTCAGAACATTTGCGACGCTACATCTGCGTGTCATTTGTGCCTGGACTGTAACAATTAAGAATTCGCTCACAGCGCGGGGAGAAGGCAACATTGAAATCGTCTCCAGATGCTTCACCGGCCTATTGGTTATTAGCAGATGACCCCTCAAGCCGATAGAAATTCCATTCTCAGTGCCTGTAACGGCCGCTAGATGGCGTCATCCACAGCGCACCAAAATCATTCGCAACTCTGCACGTTGGCCCCGCACTGAAACGGAGGCTATTTTTTCTATAGTTTTCTTTCGATAAACCAGCTACAATTTTCAGGGTGATATTATAAGGCTGTGAGCAACATACTTGGCGTATTTTTACCCAGGAAAACCGATTTATTTCCAGTGTACCGGGTTTTCCACACTACCACACCATAACGTTACGCGTCTAAAAATCGATAAAATTATTAAAAATAGTGGCTTAGTCTACCGCTACCCTGCTAAATTTTTAAATGCTACACCATCAGTTGCCCCAGTTCAACTTCAAATAAAATTTATACGTGCACTCGCATTTATTGCAAAATCACACTGGTTTAAAATTGCAAAAGAAACACAAAAATATTTCTCCAGCGTAAGTGATCACAAAAAAAAATATAAAAATTTCGCTGACGTCCGCGCAATTTTTATAAAAGCCAGCGGGAGCGTGATGCGGGGCACTCCAAAATTTTTTCACAGACATAGAAGACGTTGAGATATTGAAGAAAAAACAACATGAGCCGCACTGTACCCAAGAGCACTGTACCCAAGCTACCAACAAACAAGGCCTCCGGGGGAAATGAGGGAAACCACACGGTAGCGAAGATGTCCACCACCATCAACACCACCAACCTTTCCCGGCAAAACTACACACAGAAGTTGATGATGAAAGAGGTGAAACAACAACATGAACTGGCGGGCTCTACCATCGCACCCGCCAACATATTACACGAACTGCCGATTTATGACGACGCCAATGATGATGATGATCAACAGCACATCTACAAAATCAGGCGAGGCTACACATATTTCTCAGTGAGCAACATGGAGTGAGTAGACAAAAAACTCACCCCTGAAGAAAACAGGGTCAACAAATTGAACTTCAAAGGCCCTTTTCAGGGCCAACCCATTACTGTCGAAAGAGAGCTTCTAACTTGGCACAAATTCAAATCACAGGTCCTTCATCATACCCTCTTTTTATTCTATAGTACTAGCAAACTGCAACACCAACAAACAATCCCTGCCCGATATTAACGGTCCTTTTCAGGACCAATCTCTTACTTTGAAACACATAGGTTTTTTTTTTTTTTTTTTTTTTTTAATCGGCATAACAGCACAGGGGCTTGGACTAGAAAGAGGGGGAGGGTAAGGGGAGGTGTTTTTGCATGATTGCCGATATTTGTCACTGTCGTTGACGACCCTGTGCGACATATTACTACTTTTACACATCGGTAAAAGGAATAACATTACAGCCCGAATCATAACGGACTGAAATTATTGAACCAGCACAGGGGCTTGGACTAGAAAGAGGGGGAGGGTAAGGGGAGGTGTTTTTGCATGATTGCCGATATTTGTCACTGTCGTTGACGATCCTGTGCGACATATTACTACTTTTACACATCGGTAAAAGGGATAACATTACAGCCCGAATCATAATGGACTGAAATTATTGAACCAGCACAGGGGCTTGGACTAGAAAGAGGGGGAGGGGGTTGTTTTTGTCGTTGGCCACCCTGTGCGACATATTACTACTTTTACACATCGGTAAAAGGAATAACATTACAGCCCGAATCATAACGGACTGAAATTATTGATATTTACCTATTGTTTACCTAGGTATGTGTGCGGGGGTTGGTGTTATATTTTTTTTATTTTTGTGCTTTTCAGTTTTTAGAAGTTTCCCCTTTCGGAAAGATGGGGTGGCTCTAAAAAGAGCCTTTGGAAGATGTAAGCGATTACATCGTTGGGGGCAGGTGGCGTTGTCTTCTCACAGTACACACCGGGCATATCAAGGCTATGAATTCACACACTAGGGGATTGTAATCGTCCGGACACTGTGGTAATTGGGCATGTCGATGTATACAAGCTACACACAAGGCTTGATGCCCACAGGGGAAAATAGCGTATTTGGCGAAATGGTTACAGCATTCCACGCAGTGTAAATAGGATGCTGCTTGGCGTTCTGTGTTGGGTGCCAGTGTTGTTGTTATTGCGGAAGCGTAGTGGATCACGTCTTCGTTTTCTTTTTGGCTTATTTTTCTTGTGTTCTCTCTTATTCTCTTTTTTCTTGTGTCTTTTCTGTTTTTTCTTGCCTCTGTCCTATTTCTATTTATTCTTGCGTCTTTTCTGTGTTTTCTTGAGTCTTTTCTGTTTTTTCTTGAATCTTTTCTTTTTTCGGGTACTGTGGTTTTTAAGTCTTTCCTCTTCTCCTCATCTTCTCCTTCTTCTTCTGTTTCTGTGTCTGTCTCTTCTTCTGTTTCTTCTTCTTCTGTTTCTTCTTGTGCCGTTTCTCCTGCTTTTTCTTTAGCTTGGGGGCTTTGTTGTTGTTGTTGTTGTTTCAACATAGCTTCTAGCACGCGGTCCATGTCGTCAAAACGTTGGTATTGGACTGTGGTAAGATCCGGTGTCGCTGCTGGGGAGTCACTAAGATGCGGTGTGGCTGCCGGGGGGTCTCTAAGATGCGGTGTGGCTGCTGGGGGGTCTCTAAGATGCGGTGTGGCTGCTGGGGGGTCTCTAAGATGCGGTGTGGCTGCTGGAGGGTGGTCCCGGGGTTGAGGTGTAAATAAGTCTTCCATTATAGCATCCAGCCATGGCTCGTCATGTACCATATTAATGATGTTGCCGAGCAGTTGTACTTCATCATGATTTGTGATCAAGTGTGGTATGTCAATATCCATGATTTCAGCCAGGGATGACTCCATGACTGTGGACTCAGGCTCGTCTAGTAGACACTGGCATAATTGTGAATGAATCAGTAAATACTGCGCGCTATTTATAGGGTAAAGCGCGGACGTCAGCGAAATTTTTTTATTTTTTTTGTGATCACTTACGCTGGAGAAATATTTTTGTGTTTCTTTTGCAATTTTAAACCAGTGTGATTTTGCAATAAATGCGAGTGCACGTATAAATTTTATTTGAAGTTGAACTGGGGCAACTGATGGTGTAGCATTTAAAAATTTAGAAGGGTAGCGATAGACTAAGCCACTATTTTTAATAATTTTATCGATTTTTAAACCCATAAGGTTATGGTTAGGTAGTGTGGAAAACCCGGTACACTGGAAATAAATCGGTTTTCCTGGGTAAAAATACGTCAAGTATGTTGCTCACAGCCTTATAATGTCACCCTGAAAATTGTAGCTGGTTTATCGAAAGAAAACTAGGAAATTTTTATCCTTGGACTACGGTAACACAGCACTATACAGTGTGCAAGCAAAAATGTGAGTACAGCTATGGGTGTGAAATGGGGGAAATTTCCTAGTTTTTTCTTTTCGATAAACATGCTGCAGTGAACTCACATTTATTGCAAAAAATGAGACCCGTTTTAAAGTTGGAAAAATAAAACACAATTTTTTTTTAGCAGATACCACCATCTTGCACCCACTCACACCGGCCGCCATCTTAAACCCACCACCCACCACCACAAGCCGCCATCTTAAACCCACCACCCACCACCACAAGCCGCCATCTTAAACCCACCACCCACCACCACAAGCCGCCATCTTAAACCCACCACCCACCACCACAAGCCGCCATCTTAAACCCACCACCCACCACCACAAGCCGCCATCTTAAATTTTTTGTGCTCACTTACGCTGGAGAAATATTTTTGTGTTTCTTTTCCAATTTTAAACGGGTGTGATTTTGCAATAAATGCGAGTGCACGTATAAATTTTATTTCAAGTTGAACTGGGGCAACTGATGGTGTAGCATTTAAAATTTTAGCAGGGTAGCGATAGACTAAGCCACTATTTTTAATAATTTTATCGATTTTTAAACCCGTAAGGTTATGGTTAGGTAGTGTGGAAAACCCGGTACACTGGAAATAAATCGGTTTTCTTGGGTAAAAATACGTCAAGTATGTTGCTCACAGCCTTATAATGTGACCCTGAAAATTGTAGCTGGTTTATCGAAAGAAAACTATGAAATTTTATCCTTGGGGCTACGGTAACACAGCACTATACAGTGTGCAAGCAAAAATGTGAGTACAGCTATGGGTGTCAAATGGGGAAAATTTCCTAGTTTTTTTCTTTTCGATAAACATGCTGCAGTGAACTCACATTTATTGCAAAAAATGAGACCCGTTTTAAAGTTGGAAAAATAAAACACAAATTTTTTTAGCAGATACCACCATCTTGCACCCACTCACACCGGCCGCCATCTTAAACCCACCACCCACCACCACAAGCCGCCATCTTAAACCCATCACCCACCACCACAAGCCGCCATCTTAAACCCACCACCCACCACCACAAGCCGCCTAGACTATAAATAACGCGTAGTATGTTGCCATTTATTCACAACTACAATCATGGGTACAAGACGAAGACTATTTACCGATCCTAGAGACCCTAGAGAACCTAGAGAACACAGAGAGGTGATTACGAGTGGAGATGAACATAACGATGGTGGGGTGGCAATAATTACAAGCTTTCAGCAGGTTATTGCCGACGAAACGATGATACGGCGAAGTGAAGAACAACTGGAAGAGCTGCGGAGGGAGGCAATGGAAGAAGATGCGAGGTTGATAAGACAACGAATTCAAGAACAAGACCAAGAAATCAGGAGGGTGGTGATGGAAGAAGAAGATCAGGATATAACTGATGAAGAAGAAGAACTCCCCTGGTTAAACAGTAACAGACCTCCAGCAAATACAACGGCTACTCAAACTCCGATTATAACGACGTCGGCTTCCGAAACAACGTCGGCTACCGAAACAACAACAACAACAACAACAACAACAACAACAACACCACCACCACCATGCTCTTGGGCCGAGGTAACCCGCCTGAACGAACAGATTAATCACATGAGACAAGACATGAATCAAATGGACGTTATGATTTCAAAACAAGAAGAAGACCTACAGAAGGAAGAAAGTAAATCAAGGTGCAGCGTGTGTACAGACGAGGAAAGCCTGTACGCCCTATTTCCGTGCGGGCATTTATGCCTATGTGAAGAATGCTGGGTGACGCTAACATGTATAGGGGACATGTGCCACTGCGCTGAAACGGACGAGCAGCATTTAAAGAACAAGTGTCCAGTGTATGAAGCAGGTAGCCGGGGTAAAGAGAATTTACCGCTCCTAAAACAAGTGTCGTAACACTTTTCCAAAGGCCCTTTTCAGGGCCACCCCATCTTTCCGAAAGGGAAAACTTCTAAACTCAAAGCACCCCAAAAATAACACCAGCTCCCATCATCCCCCCTATGAAAAAAAAAATTTAAATTTTTTTTAAAATTTTTAAAAATTTAAAAAAAAAAAAAAAAAAATGAACACTAACAAACCATTTTTTAATTTTCTACTATTTTTTATTAACACAAATAGAATGAACGTGTTCACCAGGGTATTGAATTTAATACAATTATACGCTATGAAGGCGCTTCAATGCACAATGAACATAAAATGAACATAGTGTAGGAATACGTGAGGAGAGAAGCCGTATTTTCAGCTTGAGCAAGACTGGCAGATGATAATGTCTGAATGTTCCAATGCAATAAGACTTGAAAATGCTCAATATTTATACAACAAGACAATAGAATGAACGTCTTCAACTCTGAGTATTGAATTTTAATACAATTAACAGTAAAAAACTCTGAATTTTTAATACAATTATACGCTCTCAAGCCACTTCAATGAACGTGTAGGAATACGGTAAATGTTTTTCAACACCACACTTGTTCAATAGTTCTGCAACAAGACTTGTTTGAACTCATCATCGTCTTTCCGCCCCTGGTGCACGTAGATGTAGGTAGTAATCTCTTCACGTGGAATTTTGGGAGGGCAGGCAGATTCCAACGCCAGGGCAATTTGCGCCTCGGTCACGTCCTGTAGTGCCTCAGTGATCAGTGCGTATGAGGGTACACTAGTGTCCACACACGTATGCATGTTTATCGGACTGTTATTCGCACAGCCTGCGCATGCTTGGATACGCAAGTGTCGAATGCGAGGTCTGATAAGATCCAGGACTGTGTCGATGTACTTCTTATAAATATAGTGAGACACCTGGTAAGCCACGGCTTGACGAATTGTACCTGTGAGAGACTGCAACTTCCGCCACGCCGTTAATTTCAAGGTGACACCCTGAGGACAAGGAACACGCTCTTGCGTATCTAACCTCATTTTCCATTTGCGGATATGCACCAGGAGCTGGTCGTTGAAATAGGCACAGCTGACAAAGATGTCGTCACCCACATAAAATTTCGCTTCGTCACTCCCCTGGTCGCGAATAACCGCATCGATGGCGTAATCAAGGGTCTCCAGTTTTTGCCAGATGTCGAAGGTCAAGGCAATATGCCTACCGGGTCTGTCGTTAAAGCCCGATGCGTTAAAATGCACTTCTTCGTCTTTGACACTCACAGTTAAATAGGCTGAGAGCTCCCAAATGTCCGTGTGGGCTGCCTGGTAGGCCTGCTGGATAATGTTATTGATATCCTGCACAGACATAGGAAGTTGCACCTCTTCTTTCACAGGCTCAGGCACTTGCTGGGGTACTGGCTCAAGCACTGACTCAGGTATTTCTAAAGGTGTTAGTCGAGGCCGTTTGGGTCGTGCAGCGCGTTTGGCAGGTACACCAGACGCTGGGTGCGTACGTTTGCTAGCTGTACGCTCTTCGGTGGTATCCATGACTAAGATATCATCATCTTGTATAACGTGGGCTTCAAGTAAATCTGCTAGTTCTTCATTTCCCGTGATCTTCAACCCCGCCACGAAGGCTAGAAATGCATAGGGGGTAGAGCGCAGTAGACCATCGATGAGGGCTGTGTTTTGTGCTGAAGAGGTTTTCTCAGCCATGATTTCTTCGACACGCTGTTTCAGGAATATGTTTTCCTCCATAAGGAAATCACATAATTCGCCCACATGCTGCATCTCATCAATCAGACGAACACGGTACTTTGCAAGCTTCACTAAAAATGATGATGACTCCATGACTATGGGCTCAGGCTGATGAGCAACTGCTACGGTGTAATAGTCTGGTGAATTTGCACTGGTAAAATGAAAAAAAGTAAAAGGTTCTACACAGCTCATACAAAACAGGCAAGCAGGCTGGCTGGCTGGCTAGAGGAGAAGCAGGCAGGCAGACAGGCAGGCAGGCAGGCTGGTCAGGTCAGGTAGTCAGAGTGCTCCGCAGGGTAGTGCAATGAATACACCCCACCCCTAAAAATCGCCTGCTTTTATACGTTTTTCTACAATCCGCCATCTTAAACCCACCACCCACCACCACATGCCGCCATCTTAAACCCACCACCCACCACCACATGCCGCCATCTTAAACCCACCACCCACCACCACATGCCGCCATCTTAAACCCACCACCCACCACCACATGCCGCCATCTTAAACCCACCACCCACCACCACATGCCGCCATCTTAAACCCACCACCCACCACCACATGCCGCCATCTTAAACCCACCACCCACCACCACATGCCGCCATCTTAAACCCACCACCCACCACCACATGCCGCCATCTTAAACCCACCACCCACCACCACATGCCGCCATCTTAAACCCACCACCCACCACCACATGCCGCCATCTTAAACCCACCACCCACCACCACATGCCGCCATCTTAAACCCACCACCCACCACCACATGCCGCCATCTTAAACCCACCACCCACCACCACATGCCGCCATCTTAAACCCACCACCCACCACCACATGCCGCCATCTTAAACCCACCACCCACCACCACATGCCGCCATCTTAAACCCACCACCCACCACCACACCACAAGAATACGCGCTTCTCATTGGATGTCACCTCCTCATTTCCTCCTCAATTATGCGGCTGTGACGTCACAAAAAGTTCTGCGCATGCGCAGTGAAGCGCCAAAGACTTGTAATGCTCTTTACCTACTACTATCGGCACAGTTGCAATTGCACCTTCCCGTGCATGCCTTGAGTCAGCCGCAGTGCATGAGAATGGCATATGCCATAGATGTGTCGCTGAGAGTGGTCCATAGCGGTTGCCATGTACTGGTGCAATCTTTGTGCCAGCTCCACTCACTGAAGTCAAGGATTTCCTGCTGGAGTGAAGCGACTCCAGTAGAAACTCGCTTGCAACAGCGCTCACTTCACATGCTGCAAAAGCGCGGCTTGGGAGGTGGTATGTTTTCCAGCGATCTGGTTGCAGTAGTGAAAGTGATGTTTGGCCTCATTGACACCGGCTGCACCACATCCCTTGCTGTACATTAGTACGATGAAGCGTTCTATAAGCTCCATATGCACGGACTCGAGAGTGTCAGGATCATGCGTGAGAGCCACTAGTGTGTCGGTGGGGTCCGATATGCTTGTATAAGCTGCCCAGGTGGTATTTTTGCCACATCCAAGAAACTGTCACGTCGCTTTGCACCCCGTTAAGCTGTGAAAGAGAGGTAGTCCCACGGACTTTGACGGACCAAGATAGGAACAGATGGTTTGGACTGGAATGTCACAATACTTTTTCCTAAACCCCTATGAATGGATCAGCGGCTTCTTAAACAATGTTAACAAAAAGAAGCCGTTCTCATTTATCAGCACACAGGTCTCCAAGACTGACATGAGCGGAAAGCTCCTTCTGTGTACCCGTTTTGAGTCCGTGTTCTTCAACAGGCGTTGTGACCTCACAATACTTCAACCGTGCAACCATTCCGAGACGGACACCAGGGTCATCCTGCATCTAGCACATGCCACGGAGGAGGGTCATACAACAGCCTATGTTCGCACGATGGACAGCGATGTCCGGTCTTTGGAGACCCTCGGTCTATCGGAACTCTTGGTGGACTTCGCTACTGGAAAAAAATATTGTGACATTCCAGTCCATACCATTTGTTCCGATCTCGGTCCGTCAAATCCTTGGCAGTATCCCTTTTCCACAGCCTTACTGGGTGCGACCCGACTTCACAGTCTCTTGATAGCGCAAGCCAGAAGGTATAGGTGCTAATAATCATTGGTATATTGTTGCTGAAGCGGTCTTGTATTGTATTTCGAACATTTAAATACACAGCGGCGTAGCGGCATAGTTATAGCATTTTGTCAGCAGTCATCATCTCCGAAGTATTTTAATATAATTTGTTCCTGAATAATCTTCGTTCGATTGTTCTTAGTGGTAACTGTTGATCTTTGACCTTTGACCCCAAAATGGGGTGACCTCAAATCTTCAAAATACGATCAGAATCGGAGAATGCCACAAACCTCTATGGTATTATTTGTGGTTCTTTTGGTGTTATACCTAGAATTGACCTCTGGTTCGGATGGCCTCTATCGCGACTCTCAAATGAAATATTGCCCCGAATCGCCAAAATAACGCCAGATTCGGGTTACTCAACCCTGGAAACCAATAGAATGAGGCAGTTTATATATCTTGCCCCAACACCACTGATAATGGCGAATTTGTCCCCAAAAGACCTTTAGGGTGACCTTAAAGGGTGAGCTTGACCTCAAATCGTTGAAATAAGATCACAATCAGATTCTCCGACCCCCAAAACCACTAAATATGCTATTATTCATATTTCTAGCCCTTTTAGTTATTTAACTACGATCGACCTCTAATCCGGGTGGCGATCATATTGAATTTCGCCGAATATGGCGGCCCTAGGGGGCGCCCGTCTTGGCGCCCGTCAAAAATCGAAATAGTATGGTATGGGCGACATATGGGCCAAATTTGGTGCTTTTGGAAGAATGTGAACCAAAAAATCCCTAACAGCCCTGACTACCAGCTAAAAGTGAACAGCAGAGGATCAATTTGAGAACAAGCATATATGTATATACACATGGGTCATTGCGCTAATGTTTTGTTGTTTTTTTTGGTTTATTTTTTGGTCTTTTTCTTCTTTCTGCGTACAGAGCTGAAATTCGGTTTCTTCTTACCGCAATAAACGATACAAGTGACCAGTACAAAGCGAAGGTTCGGTAAACAGTACCCAAAGCTTAGTAGCTATATATACATGTAGAGGGATCGAATATAAGAAATATATTACTGATCAGAAATTTTACTTAGAGATATACTGAATCGAATGAAAAGACTGATTGGCGACATCATTTTTGAGAGGGAATATACTGTTTGTTGCTGTATGGTGTTTTTATGAACTATCTGTAAGTTCGAAAAGAGAAAGTTCACAGCACATACCAAATGTTCACCGATAGCTCGCTGGGATCCGCTCTGGGCCAACTATGTCCTCTTCCCTGACCTCTGTACCATTTACAAAGAGTCTGCCCTTTACGAATCGCACTTTCTTGCCCTCCGTTTTCGATTTGTTCATGTGGTCTCTGAAAAAGTTCTTCTTTATTCTGTCCTCTGGGATGAGATCATCCGTCACGAAAATTTTGCCATCAGTCAGTGTTTTCTTTGCTGCTAAGAACACCTCTCTCCGTTGTGAGCGGAAAATAAACTTTGCGATGTCTCGGTTATGTTCACTGGACGATATAATCGAAAACACTTTATATTTTGGAAACTAGTGATTATATTTTCTAAAGAAACAGATCGTTGTATATCTCTGACTATGATATTTAAACCTCTCAGAGGTAACGCATACCAGACTCTACGCAAGCTGTGTATACTGTTGGATGTGTTAGCTAAACCCGCAAAGCAATATGAAGTGATATGATCGTGAATCAAGGCACTACTAAACTTTCTCCAACCATGCTGCGTTGATGGGGTTTAAATAGCTGGGAAACATTGGATATATTTTAATGACGGTTTGTTGTAATGCCGAACCCTTTGGTATTATCATTTAAACCACACGGAGACACTGACCCACGTTCCAGCATCCATATTAGTTCCTGCTCTCGGATTTCCCTCATATCCGAAAGGGGAATCTTTGGCATTTGGGTAGACGAGGTTTATGATCGGAGTACTAAAGTTGTTCCAGTCATGGTCGGGACCAGAAAAATGATACCTGTAAGTCATTGCCTTTTCCTAATGGATGCTTTTCTGTCGGAAATATACCTGTCGCTTGGATTTATAAAGGTATTAGCGCATTTCGACCTATTTGAGAATAGGCTGAACAAGCTACACTAAGGTTCCTCGGAGCTGTCGTATAATTGTGTTCTTTAGTTCCAGTCATAGTGAAGTTATGATGTACGGGGTCGCCCAAATTGGGGACATATTGTCCATCAGCCGAATTCAGGCGTACACTGGTTTAAAATACAAACGTCATTCAATATTCAGCCGTCGTCCATTGAAGAATTTCCGCGTCCAAAATGTCATGATTATTTTGTGACGTTGATTGCATTGATTTCATTGAAAGCTAATCTTAAATACCATGTACGCCAAAGTTTGGTAAAGTCATGGCCATTACCATTACTAGAATTCTGCAGTATTCTGAACTTGGACTTATCAAGCCATCGTCATAAAGTAGGCACGAATGACTATCCACTTGACGCTGAATCATCGTTTTAGTATCTACTGTTAAAAATAGTCATCATTAGTGAAGAAGATTGTTGATTCCATGTATTATTTCGGTTTGTTCCCATTCATTTCCGCCACACCGGAAAAGAACGCGATTAGGTGACGCGTATTTATGATGTGTATAAGTGTTTTGCTTCCCCAATTTTCCGCTTTTCTCCCAACGCGATTCAATAAATATCCTCTATATTATACATGACGTATATAAACCGTAATATAGGATTCTGTCTGTTTGGGTAATAGATTTATCCATATTCGCTCAGAAAGTCCATGTTTGCCAAGTTATATAGGTTAACTGAATTATACATCTGATAAAATACTGGTTCTACAAAAGATGGGGGATTTATTTTGCGAACAACAAGTTCCATATTTTATACTCAGAAGTTTATTCCGAGTTTGTCATTGCGCACACGGATGTTTATTATGAGGCATAAAATCACCAGTAAATACTCAATGTATTGTTATCAAAATATTCGATTTAATGTTAATGGGGTTAGCTAATGAGTCATCAAGAGATAGTTTCCAAACACTGACTGAAAATCGAATTTTTCTACGTCTTTATTGTTCTGCAGGCTATAGTACTCTAGCAGATTTGATTAAACTTCCTGAAATGTCAAACCCTGGTATAACGATATACTTGTGAATATATGACTGATCTAGTTTACAGAATTTCAAAAGACTCGGGGCTTAATGCATATAGAAATTGAGGACTCGGGGATATAGGATATCTAATTCATCATATGATCTCGACAATTACTCCTAAGGTCCTAACTTATTGCGAAAAGACTCATGTGTTATATAAAGAGGATATCAACTGTTACTTGGCGAACACCATATTTATTTCATCGAGTGAGGTGAGAAAATTTGTATTTTTCTATGAGTGGCGAAGCCAATTTTCTCACCCCACTCGATGAAATATTTATGTTATTCGTCAAGAAACAGTTGATTTTCTTTTTATCATGCATTTCTGTTGTACTACAATAAAATAATTCTGATTTTGAAGGGTTCTTGTTTTCGACTGAAGGTACATGTACACTGAAACACTGATTATTATAATTCTGACGTCGCTCCCGACTACTTCGCTGTCAACAAATCGCACGTGCTACATGTTTATCTGCAAGCAAATTTCTTTCAATCGGGTGTCATGCACTTTAGTATCGATGGCATCCAGCAGATCTCATGAGTTTTATTAGCGCTGTTCTCCAAATAGGCGATTCTCATGCCGCCCCGTCAGCAGCAGCTCCTCCCCATCCTCGCCTTCCCTTCGGTAGAAATGCACGGTTTATCTAGCTAAATAATATATAGCCCTCACGAGTATGAGGGCTATAGGTCGGCCCCAGTCACCTCCAGCGAGGGTTTTAGATAATTTTATTGCGAATCACCCACCTCTGAAACTGCCGTACATCTAATCTCTATCCCCTCCTGCGCACTATTTTAAAATCTTGCGCCCTATAGTGAAATAGTAACGCATATATCGTCGTCTGAATTTTCCAGTCCACAACTTCCACTTTATACGCGCCATGTTCAATTGCAAACGGCCTAGCATACATATACCGTGACGTCACCAACATGGCGCGTAGAGAGTTGAAGTTTTCGACTAGAGGGAGGGCAAAATGGCACCCCCCTAACAAACTTTGTGCGCTCTCTCCGGAATGACAAGAAATTGAGAGCTGAGACTCCTTGACTTCATAGTTTATCATATTGGGGTCATTTTGAGCCTATTTGCATAACCCCCCGAGCAGAGCATCATGCATGGGTAAATTCAAGATGGCGGCCACATGAGGTACCAGAAAAGTGATGTTTTTGTCATATTTCTTCAAAATTTCTGCTTTTCCGAGATGAAAAGTGGGCAAAAACTATTTTATTTCATATCACATTAATATTTACTAATTTATCATGCAGTTTTTGCCGAGAACATGCATAAATAAAAAATTCGGAAAATCCTAATGAAAAATCGACCAAAAAATGCCGTTTTTGAAAATGACGTCTAGCGGCCATCTAGATTTTTAAAATATTTTCTGGTAGAGCTTGATCCAAGGGTATAGTGTGGTAAGTTTCAGTCCCCTAGCTCAAGGGGTAAGAAAAATAGTTAGGAGGGGGCCCATTTCGACCCCCCCCCCCCAAGGCCTGGACAGGTCCCAAACAGCCCAGGCCAGATAGGGTTAAACGAATACTCAATGGCAAGAGTTCACTGTCGTTGAATCAGGTTGTTTTTCATGTTTTCTCATCAACTTTGGTGCGACATATTCATGATATGCGAACCACAGATGCATGTTGTTTGTCATTTGTTAATGGTATTAATATTCATATATACTCTCCTCCTACTCCATAAATACAAGGAAACGCACATGCCGAGACCACGCACCAGTCGACGACCGACCCAGCGACGACGCACATGTTCCGATACCTGGATTGAGAAATAGTAAGAATATGCTATGCGGTCCAAGATGTTTTTCGAACCATAATCCGAATCTCCTGTGACGACCATGCCGGGATCGTGCCAGCCCATTCAGTATATTGCTAAAATACACTGGCACGTGAGAAGAACCGTCAGCAAGAAAGAAGAGAAAAACAAGATATGTGTGAATCGAAATTAATAAACGATTACACGTGTGCAGCACAGACAACAGTAATGAAGAAGAAGAGTGTAAATCTAAAATAATGTAAGATTTCACCCCGTGGGTAACTCCGGCATCACTATCTACGAGAATATGAGAGTATTTATCGTGAATAGTTAAATATATTCATGATTAGGTTTGGCCCCTGATGAGAGATATACCTGGGATATACATAAGATATATTCCCGAAATTATCCGAAACAACTGCTCTGAGGTACATGTTAGTACATATAGTGATGTCATAATAACTCCTATACTCAGGCAGGTGTAGGGTCAGAACACCCCGAGAAAGTGGGTGTGTATATGAACATCTCTTCACACATGAGTCCTGCCCCTCCACCAACAGTGAATTTGATTTGTGGACCGTCCCGCCCACACAGACCAGTGCCGAACAAGGATTATGGGTGGAGCATCTCCCGCTCTCTCAACGAAACAGGGCCCATCGAGTTCACCATCAGTAATGCGGATACGGCCTATGTGGATTTAGCCCATACATACTTGTATGTGAAAGCCAAGATCGTCAATGGAGATGGCTCCAGAATCGTCGACCAAGCAACGGTGGGCCCGACGAATCTCTGGCTACACTCGATGTTTCAACAGGTGAATATATTTCTCAGCGACAAACTCATCAGTGACTCGACCAACACGTACCCCTATCGAGCCTACATCGAGACGCTGTTGTCGCATGGGCGAGAGGCTAAAAAATCTCAACTGACAGCCGCTTTATTCTACCAGGACACAGCCCAGCACATGGGCGTAGAGAACGACAATGTGGGATATAACAAACGGAAGGCTTTGACCGCGAACGGCGTCTCGGTGGATCTCATGGGTCGACTGCACGCAGACATGTTCATGCAAGACCGGTACCTGTTGAACAAGATCCCATCAAAATCCGACTGATACGGGCGCCTCCGACCTTCGCCTTGATGGCCACTAACGTAGACGGGCATGCAGCCGACTATAAGATTGTCATCCAAGACGCAGTCCTGTATGTCCGAAAAGTGAAACCGAATCCAGCCGTTCAATTGGGACACCTCAAAGCCTTGGAAACAAAACCAGCCCAGTACCCTATCCGACGTGTGCAAACCAAAGTGTTCTGTGTGTCTGCTGGAAATATGAGCGCCAACAAAAAAAACCTGTTCCTGGGGGAACTACCCAAGCGATTGATCCTGGCCTGTGTGGAAAATACCAGTTTCAGCGGAGCCTACCCAGAGAACCCGTTTGACTTTAAACATTTCGGCATAAATTTTGTGGCCCTGCATGTGGATGGACAACAGGTCCCAGCCACGGCCTTAACACCGAACTTTGGGCGTGCGAATTTCATTCGAGCCTATCAGAGCCTGTTTACAGCCACCGGTCAAATCAACCAGGACGAAGGGAATATGATCAGTCGGGAGGACTACGCGAACGGATACACGTTGTTCTGTTTCGATTTGACCCCCACCTTAGAGAACGACAATCAGCTGGCCCTCGCCAAGCAAGGCAATTTACGGTTGGAAATCCACTTTGCACGAGCCCTCCGGAGCACCGTCAATGTGATCTGCTACGCCGAGTTTGACAACATCATTCAAGTGGACAAAGCGCAAAACGTCCTGTGTGACTTCTCCACCTAACATGGATACAGACCAGATAACCACCGTGCTGGAGAATGACCCAGAGACATGTATGGTCTTTCAAGGGGTGTTCGTCCGAGATGTGTTCCCATTAGACCTGCTGCTTACGTTCTCAACACGGACCCGATGGATCGGCCCGGTGAACATTGGGTGGGCGTGTACTTGACAGAACAGCAGGGCGAATACTTTGACCCGTACGGCCTGCCACCCCTCCATCCCGATTTAACAGACTTCATGGATCAAGGCACAGAGACGTGGTGTTGGAACAGTCAAACGTTGCAAAGCCTGGCCAGTAGCGTGTGCGGACAATATTGCTTGTTTTACCTGTACCATCGATGCCGGGGAAGACCCTTATCTACCATCGTACAGATGTTTGACGAGTACCCCAAGGCCGAGGACCGAGATGTACTCGTATATGACTGGGCGGCCCATCATTTCAATGTACAAGCCCCGTTCTGGGCTTAAGTTCTTTCAATGTACAAGCCCCCCTGTTCCGGGCGGAAGTTCTTGCAATGTTCAAGCCCCCTGTTCTGGGCTTAAGTTTTATCGATTTCAATGTACAAGCCCCCTGTTCTGGGCTTCAGTTTTCACGTGGTTGTTCTCACGTTGTTGTTGTTGAATAAAAAAACAAAATGAGATCTCACCCAAAAAAAACTCTTGTGTGTTTTCTATATGAGCATAATGCATGAAGGCTATAACAGACATGTGGGGATTCGATGAAACTGGCTTCGAACACCGTGGAGAAAGTAGCCCATCAGTGGCCTAGGATAATCCGAAATTCACCCGCGCAGGCGTGCGGCCGGATAACCCGCTCGCGCGCGCTGCGGCCGGGGCGGGGCGGGGTCGGGCCGGGCCGGGCCGGAAAAAAACCCCGGATGCTGAACATCCGGACCCTACGTGTAAGGGGAACATTGGAACTCTTCTGTCTTCGAAGATAGTTTTAGTGAAACCCGGAAGTGACGTCTGTGCGCAGAACCCACACCACCACCCAACCCCAACCATGGACCCTAGTGGTGGGTCAAACACACCCGCACGCATCCCCCAACATGCCTGCTTTCTATACTACGATCAGACTGCGCATGCGCAGATCCTTGAACACGGACGAACCCTGAGTCCAATCGTATGCTGCTTCACAAGAGCTTCAACATAAGACCACATACGACTCCATCGGACCGATAGTGACCCATGTCGGCGCCAAAAATGTCTATTTCCATACACGTTCTCTACTGCGCATGCGCAGAATGACGTCAGTTCCACGTCACACCCACCGCGTCGGATACTCCCTCACGACTGCTTTACATTGATACCTCACTCGATCCCATCAGACCATTAGTGGCCTACCTAAACCCCAACACGTCCATTTCTATACTACGGCCAGACTGCGCATGCGCAGACTATTGACAACGAACGACACACTAGTCCAGGCGGATGCTCCCTCACGACAGTTTCAAAATAAGACCTCATAAGACACCATAGGATCATTAGGGGCTCACCTAAAACCTAAAACGTCTATTTCCACACCCTTTTCCCAGAATTCCCTGTCTGCGCATGAGCAGAATGTGGACAACGGCCGAGACCCTAGTCCAATCGGATGCTCCCTCCCATAGGCTTCACATTGATATCTCACTCAACTCCATCGGCTCATTAGGGGCTCACCTACATCCCACTTTCTCTATTGCGCATGCGCAGATTGACGATATTCCGACCCCACATCCACCCAGTGGGATGCCCCCTCACATAGGCTTCACATTGATACCTCACTCGACCCCATCGGTTCATTAGGGACCCACCTAGACCCCAAAACGTCTATTTCCATACCCTTGGTCTACCGCGCATGCGCAGAATGACCATATTCCAACCCCACATCCAGCCCATCGGATGCCCCCCTCACATAGGCTTCACACTGATACCTCACTAGACCCCATCGGTCCATTAGTGGCTCCCCTAGATCCCAAAACGGCTATTTCCATACCCTTGGTCTACCGCGCATGCGCAGAATAACCATATTCCAACCCCACACCCAGCCCATCGGATGCCCCCTCACATATGCTTCACATTGATACCTCACTGGACTCCATCGGACCACTAGGGGCTCCCCTAGATCCCAAAACGTCTATTTCCATACCCTTGGTCTACCGCGCATGCGCAGAATGACGATATTTCAACCCCACACCCACCCCATCGGATGTCCCTTCACGAATGCTTCACATTGATACCACATACGACCCAATCGGTACACTAGGGACCCCTCTCGCCCCCCTCGGGGATCTCCGTGTCTCTTCGGGCACCTCCGTGTCTCTTCGGTGATCTCCATGACATCTTCGCAACATTGTAGCGAACGTGCAACAATGCTGCAATTCGGGGAGCCAGGTGTTCGGCACGTGACAACCCCAAGCAGACGACAGCGAAATTCTGGCGGGAAATGCAACATTGTAGCGAACGTGCAACAATGTTGCAATTCGGGAGTGTTCGGCACGTGACAACCTCAAGCAGACGACAGCGAAATTCTGGCGGGAAAAACCCCATCCGAAAAGACACGGAGGTGAACGACATTGTGGAAAAAATGGGATGAGCGAAATGGCCCCCTACCAAACTTGCTGAAACTCATTGACTTTATACTTTATCATATTGGGGTCATTTTCAGCCCATTGCATAACCCCCGAACAGTTGATCATGGGTAAATTCAAGATGGCGGCCAAGTGGGGTATCAGAAAAGTGATGTTTTTGTCATATTTCTTCAAAATTTCTGCTTTTCCGCGATGAAAAGTGGGCAAAAGCAATTTATTTCACATCACATTAATATTTACTAATTTATCATGCAGTTTTTGGGGAGAAATTGCATAAATAAAAAATTCGAAAAATCCGACCGAAAAATCGACCGAAAAATCGACCAAAAAATGCCGTTTTGGAAAATGTCATCGAACGGCTATTTGGATTTTTTGGCATTTTCTGGTTGAGCTTGACCCAAGAGTATAGTGTAGTAAGTTTCAGCCACCTAGCTCAAGAGGTAAGAAAAATAAATAGGCCAGGACAGGCCCCAAAAAGCCCAGGCTGCCAGATTCTTAACCCTGGGCGATTTGGGGTGTACCGCAGCCTGGGGGGGATAGTGCCCTCCCCCTATATATTTTCGCTATCGCTAAGGCTAGAGGGCTGAAACTTACCACACTATATCTTTGGGTCAAGGTCTACAAAAAAATGTAAAAAAAATTCAAGATGGCCGCCATGATGACGTCATTTTCAAAAAGAGCCTTTTTGGATGATTTTTCGGTCAAAATCTTCGAATTTTTTATTTTTATTTTTTCTTCGCAAAAACTGCATGGTATATTAGTAAATTATAATATGATATGAAATAAAATAAGTTTTACCCACTTTTCCGTACAGAAAAGCAAACATTTTGAAGAAATATGACGAAAACATCACTTTTTCGGGTACCCTACATGACCGCCATTTTGAATTTACCCATGATTCCCTGCTTGTGTGGTTATGCAATAAGGTCAAAACATGACCCCAATATGATAACCGATAACGTCACGAAGTTTCAGCTCTCCATTTTTTGGCGTTCCGGAGATATCGAAGAAAGTTTGTTAGAGGGGCATTTTGCCCCCCCCCCCCGGCCTGGTAGGGTTAATGGAGGAAGGGAGGGAGGGGGAACAAATCAGGGGGTGTTTTTTGGTGATGCTAAGACATATGTTTCAGTAAAATGCATTGAATCTCGTTGAATCAACATGCTGAATTTTTGCGTAATTTTTGAAGAAATATGGCGAAAACATCACTTTTCTGGTACCCCCACATGGCCGCCATTTTGAATTTACCCATGATCCTCTGCTGGGGGGTCATGCAAATAGGCTCAAAATAACCCCAATATGATAATCTAAAAAGTCACGGAGTTTCAGCTCTCAATATTTTGCCGTTCCTGAGAGCAAAAAGCCAACAGAGGCGGAAAGTACCCCCCCCTCCTCCCCCTCCAGACCAGGTAGGGTTAAATACTCGATGCCGATACACCTACCTTGAAAACCAGTAAGGCCGGACGTCAATAAATTGACCAAGACTAATGCTGTCAACAAAAGTAGTCCTTCCATAAGATAAATAATGGAATCGAATCAGCGAATTTCCAAATAGTATACACACATATTCACTGCTAGGATCAGGGAGATAACACATTCAATAACTAACCTTTACCGCGATCTACCTTAAAGTAACTTCAGCTTCCAAAAGTTAACCTGGCAATGTGGTGAAAAGGCTGAAACATTTATGTTAAGTGTGTTTTTAGTTATTATTTTCGTCCAAACTAATTTATAATACAATATCTGTGTACGTAACTTACTGGAAGTATAATTTTGTGACCAAAAACAGATCAATAATTTAGTACTTCCAATGCCAATCCGTTTTATTCAGTAGGGCGATTTATCTGTTTTCCCCCGTTTCCACGGTGCTCTTGTTTGGAAATGTCAATAGACGAAGGTGAAAGACGAAGATGTCACTTTCGATTATATCAAATAGATGACCGAATTGTTACTTGTACGCACGTAGTTGTGGAATTAAACATTCTACCAGCGTCTTTTTGTTCTGGACGGCTTTGTGTGTACGAGACGGGTACAAAGGCAGAATCAACAACGTGATTTCAAAATACAATGACCGATATATCCGGGATAACCTTAATGGCAAAACTAGATCGAAAACGTGTATACAGACAATATTATTTACTCAAATGTCTCTCGCATAATATCTCTTCACTATCCCTATTTTTTATTATCTTAAAACATACTGCTTGCAACGATATGAAATAAAAAAAAGCATTGTGTTGATAGACCGCGGAATCCGTATGGGAAGCGGCCCTTAAACTACAGTTACAATCAATCAGTCTGTAGACTTTGTATTGGGCATGTCATTCCTTATGGAATGGTCATTAGCAGATACGCCTACTTACGATGCACTCATCCTAGGGACGACAAAACAACAATTCACAAAACATTCAGGTTCTGTATCGAATCCATAGAACCATTAATACTAGTAGCATATACATGTATATTTAAAGGAGAAACTCACGTTCATTCCCGATGGTGCAAATGTGCTTAGCCATTTAGTAATAGCTTTTCAAGTTAAGATAAGATGTAGCCAAACGAATTATTATTGATAAAAACTTCTTTCCGTATTAGTTGGTGACGTTCCGCTGTAGCTACTAAAAGCGTTTCAAACCAAATGACAAATTTAATTGATTTAAATTGTAGTTTAAAGGCCGCTTCCGTTACGGATTTCGCTGCCCATCAACTGAATACATTGTTTATATTTCATTATATATTTTTTCTCTTAAATCAATAATTTTGCAGGCACTATGGTTTAAAACAATTGACAAAGGACAGAAAAAATGCCTATATATAATTCTATATCAGTCATGCAGCTCATAGAGCGCAAATGAAATGTAATAGTTCTTTTTTTGTTTTAACTGGTCACGTGGTTGTTTCCTTTGTATTTGTTCCCATCCCTGAGCCTACATTGCACCAGGAAATGCGTATCAGGGAACAGGATGGCCAGTTTCATTGAATGGTGCTAAAATTCAAAGGTTTCTGTTCTGGTTTTAATGGTTGCCTGTTCCGGACATCACAGGCCTAGGAGCGCCGTGACGGGCGGTGTATTTCTGGGGAGTTTGTCGTTATATTGGGCTGTCTTACTTTGCGACGTTCGAATCGGTGTCACGGGTATTTTCTTGATCCTCACTTCAGGGAATAGGTGCAGGATTTGTCCGAATCTGGTGTTTACGTATATACAGGCCTATATATAATAAAACTGCGAGGTTGTCTAAATAGGACTTAGTTCAGATATTCACTTAAAGCGTTCTAGTTCAAGCTTATATATATATGTGTCACAAATAGAAGAAACACAATGTCAGTGTTGTACATACACATACAGTTCTGTGTGACAAAATTTAGATGACTTGTAGTGAAAGTTCTAGCTTTGAAAACTTCACCTTTTGGGAAATGACTGCATAGGCGGCGACCAGATGTCGATGTCCTGGTGACGTTCGACGTTGTCCCAGTTTGCCCGTGGTCTTTTCTCAATGTGTCCATAATTTGTCACAGTTGATGACGTGGTTCCATATCGCTGTTAATATCCCAGGTTGATCAGCTGGTCGTAGATTCATTTACTGTTCTGTCCCATGCCCGGAGGTAATTGACAGACAGATAACCCTATGCCTTGATTCAAAGTTGTTTATTCACCGAAACTCTTCCAAAAGGTAAGACGGTAGTAGTATACAAAGCGTAAATCGCCGCTTATTGACCTTTGACCTCAGAAATTTACATATTGAGGAAAAAAGCTACCTCCGAACACAGAAGAGTTCCAATTTTTGCTTTGACAGCCAATCAGAAGCGAGTATTTTGACCTCGGCTGCGAAGGCCAGGTCACATGACTTTTGACCTCGAATTCCTCCGCGGTGATGCGGTCTGGCGGTGATGCGGTCGCGGAAGAAAGCTTCCGCGGAGAAAAAGTAGTCCCTAGACTTGAAATACGCTGCATGGTCCGATTGGGTCGAGTGAGGTATCAAAGTGAAGCATTCGTGAAGGGGCATCTAATGGGCTGGGTGTGGGGTTGAAATATTGCCATTCAGCGCATGCGCGGTGGCCAAAGGGTATGAAAATAGACGTTTTGGAGCTAGGGAAGCCCCTAATGGACCGATGGGGTCGAGTGAGGTATCAAAGTGAAGCCTATTTGAGGGGCAACCGATGGGCTGGGTGTGGGATTGAAATATCGGCATTCTGCGCATGCGCGGTGGCCAAAGGGTATGAAAATAGACGTTTTGGGATCTAGGGGAGCCACTAATGGTCCAATGGGATCATATGAGGTATCAATGTGATGCATTCGTGAAGGAGCATCTGACTGGACTAGGGCCTCGAGCGTTGTCACCATTCTGCGCATGCGCGGTGGCCAAAGGGTATGGAAATAGACGTTTTGGGATCTAGGGGAGCCCCTAATGGGCCGATGGAGTTGTATGAGGTATCAAAGTGAAGCCTATGTCAAGGGTGGGTGCATGTAAAATTTTTCCTGAAAAAAAAAAGGAACACGGACTTTATCGAAAAATCCGGGAAAATGCCTATATGGGGTATGGGGGGTATATAGGTCGCCGGGCTTAACGAGGCTTGCCTATCAATAGAGTTATCTCCCCCTAGTCCCAGGGTGGGTGTATGTAAATTTTTTCCTGAAAAAATACGGAACACGGACTTTATCCTAAATTACGGGAAAATGCCTATATGGGGTATGGGGGGTATAGGACCATCCTGGGAAACCTACTTCTCGACATTTGCGGTATAGGTTGTGGGGTCTCGTTTTCTTAGTTTCGTCAAGACAAACATGATAGGAAGTGTCGCGGAGCGAATCGTTGAAATTTTTGGAAAAAGTTCAGGGAGACCCATATAGTCCCATACTAGGGGTACAGGACCAATGTTTGCCCCACTGGGAAACCTACTTCTAGACATTTGCGGTATGGTTGTTTGGATTTGTTTTCTTAGTCTCGTCAAGACAAACATGATAGGAAGTGTCCCGGCACGAAACGGTGAAATTTTTGAAAAAGTCACCGAGACCTGGGTAGGCCCATAGGCCTATACTGCATGGCTATGGGTGTATAGGTCCATACGGTGCGGACGTGTTGGGATCTAGGTGGGCCACTAATGGTCCGATGGGGTCGAGCGAGGTATCCATGTGAAGCTCTCATGCAGGAGCACTTGACTACGCTAATGGTTCGTACGTTGTCAATAGTCTGCGCATGGGCAGCCTGGCCGTAGTATAGAAAGCAGGCATTTTTGGATATGGGCCTATTGTGTCGAGTGCGGTATCCATGTGAATCCTAGGTGGGGGAGCATCCACCTGGACTAACATTCACGTGGTTTGGTGGGTCTGCGCAAGTGTGTGACGTCACTTCCGGTTTGGGTTAATGGGGCGTGACCTTTGGACATGTCTAGACTTGTCTGAAGTGTGTGTGACGTCACTTCCGGTTTAGGGTGGAGGTCATGAGGAGGTGTGCGCAGGAGTGTTCTCAGTCAATCAGAAGCGAGTATTTTGACCCGGTGCATTATGGGACATATCCAAGATGGCGGCGTCCGCCTTCTGGTTCAAGAAGGCGGCGTCCGCCTTCTGGTTCAAGAAGGCGGCACGTCCGGTGTCGAAAACTGGCCATTTTGTCGGAATGTGGTCATCTAGTGTCGAAAACTGGACCCTGTATGGACGTACCCGGAAAGACCCGAAGGTGAGCGACATTGTGGAAAAACCCCACAGACAGGTTAGTACATGCATTCCTATGATGTTCACAGGTTACGCCCATTCACGAAGGACCGTCACAGGGCGTAGTAGAAAAAAGCGCATTTCTAACCTTATTGACCTGATGGCGCAAGCGAGTATAACAAGTGCCACGCACGGTGTATAAAACCCTACCCAACAGGTACACTATAAAGCCACCTCTCTAACCGGTGTTTTGTCATTCACCACCATGGAAGCGCACGGAGCAGACGTAGCAAATGGGGAGCTTGCCTTGTACCAACTCACCACCCACGTCACCCTGATCGTCTCTGACAATAAACTGCAGCTCATCGAAGAACAACGGCGAGAGGTGAAGCTATGTTTAACCCTAGCAGGATGGGCTCTATTGACACGGTTGTTACAGGGAAAAGAGCCCGAAGTCGATTTCATGCACGTGGGAGTAGGTGTCTACCTACGAAGTGGTAGAGATGATTCTTTTTTTCCCCGGTTAGAAGAGCGTGGTGGTCCCCCTATCATACTCCGTCCGGCATTATGGCTGGCGCTGAAAGCTATTATCCCCGACGTCCACGACTTACTGCACCCCGACGCGAACTCTGTGGCTACCCGCACTCTTACACCTAGCTGCACCCTATTGTTGTACCCCAAACGAGTGGAGCTCATCGATGACGACAGTAATTGTTGGTGTACGTCTGAACCCAAAGCGCGTGTCTCTTTGTCAACGGAAGGCTGGACTACCTTGAAACGGGTGTTGTTGGGTGACCTGGACGGTGATAGCATTCACCTGTGTGACGACGTCTACATTTTCCGCGGTCCCTATTTTGCTCGACTCCTCTGTCTGAAGCGAGGTGGTTTTACTCTGCACCCTGATCTATGGACAGCCTTTGAAAAAGTAATCCCCATTGTCGATAAGGCACTATCTCTATAGGAGCCACATAACCCATCAGAATAGTACGTATCACGGACTACACCCGACGTCTAGGCGCGCATGTGTGACATGGTCTATAAAACACGTCCCTCTGGATGCCACACCTTCATTTCTACGGTTGCAGAGCCATGACGGAGATCCAGCCCTATGCGACTCGCATTTTACAGCATGCCACCGTGGTTAATTCACTCACGGGTTACCGAGCAGTGGTCCGGTCCATGTTTGCAGATGGCGACGACAACGAGGGGCGACGCCAGATCCTGAACGAGTTCACAGCAGCGGTCCTCGACAGAGTGCACTCGATGGAGAGGTGTGCCATCACTCACCACTACTGGACTATGACAGCCATCCTTGATGCTCGGGCTATGGACCACGAGCGTTCACGCCGGAACCAGCGACGGCTGGTTGGCCTAGTCATGGTCTGTGCCCTATTGACCCTGGCGCTGTGGCATTGACAGTGGGACCTGACTATAAATACGAGGGTCAGACAGAGTGTGTGTCATTCACCGTTCGTCATTGGATCAAGCATGTCACCAGTCCTACGAGCCATCCTTCCCCTTATACCCCGGGTGGGTTTACACGTCTATGAAGATAAAGTCACCCTCGTGGAAGACCGTGGAGATGTTTGCTGGTCGCGCGCTGAGCCCGTATCGAATACGGTTACGCTACACCGTGATGGCTGGACCAAATTTAAACGGGTGTTGAGCGGCGAGCTCGACGGACACCTCATCCACATAGACAATGCCATCTACGTACACCGTGGACCTTCTTCCCACGCCTGGGCCGCTACCAAGACCCTACGCGAGGCTTCACCCTAGACCCCGATCTGTGGACAGCCTTCGAGAAAGTGGTGCCTATCGTGGACCAGCTGTTTACACAGGGCGAGCGGTCATCAGACGAGTTGGAGTGGGCTCGTGCCCTGAGAGAAGCAGCGGCAGAACCCAATGAACAAATGTCTAGCCATGAACCAGACGACGAGGCCATTGATTACCCGGCTAGACTTTGACCACCCGATCCTTTGATCTCACGGGGTTCTCCCTATAAATAGGAGAGACAGTCAAATCTGGTACCATTCACGTACTGACCATGACGGAGCATATAATACTGGCGTATCTCAGCTTAACCCCCGAGGTTTTCCTGCACGTGTATGCGGATAAGGTCGATATCATGGAGGAGGTGGGAGACATCTGTGATGCGGATCCTACACAACCGTGCCCGGCCCACATTCGTCTGTCCCGGGAGGGCTGGACCAAATTCAAACGGGTGTTGTCTGGTGAACTGGACGGCGACCTCATCCACTTGTGTCACGATGTGTACATCCTACGCGGCCCTTTCTTTCCTCAATTGGCTCGGCTAGATGGGGGTACAGTGCATTTTACCCTTCACCCTGATCTATGGTCTGCATTGGAAGATGCCGTGGTAGATGTGGATCAAGTGCTTATCAAGCGGTCATCAGACGAGTTGGACTGGTCATTTACCATGGACACTGTGGAAGCCAACGAAGAAAATCAGAACGAAACTCCGGCCCAAGATATACCCGTTATAAATAAACGATAGAGCCAGGGTCCATCATCATTTGTCCCCATGAAGCGCTGGGAGAAGGTGTTGGATAACTTATACTACAGTCCCGACAGTCCGGCGGCCTATAGTGCCTTGTCGGCTCTCTATCGAGCGGCCAAACCCCAGGGGATACAACGTGCCCAAGTCCGAGATTGGTTAAGAAAACAAGACACCTATACCTTACATCGAGCTGTCCGTCGCCATTTTCTACGGAACCGGGTCATCGTGGGAGGAATAGATGCCCAGTGGCAAGCGGATTTGGTCGATATGAGCGCCTTTGCCAAACACAACGATGGGAATCGGTATATCTTGACGTGCATCGATATCCTATCCAAGTATGCGTGGGTGGTACCCATCCGGACGAAAACGGGGGCGAATCTCATAGCGGCGTTCAAAGATATCTTCAAGACCGGGCGCAAACCTTTGTATTTGCAAACCGACGAAGGCACGGAATTCCTCAACAGACCGTTCCAACAGTTTCTGAAAGCCCAGAAGGTGTTTTCTTCCACACGTACAACGAGACCAAGGCTTCCGTGGTGGAAAGGTTCAACAGGACATTCAAAGGCCGCATGTATAAATATTTCACCTATAAGAATACAAGGCGGTACATCGATGTTCTCCCGAAACTTGTGAGTGGTTACAATCGAGCCTATCATCGGAGTATAGCGAGAGCCCCCATTACCGTGACCCAACGCAATGAAGCCCAAGTCCGGCGTGTCTTGTACCCCAGGCAATCGCAGCGAACGCCGAAGGCGGTGTACAAGGTCGGAGACCCTGTACGGATCAGTAAAGTCAAAGGTCAATTTGAGAAAAGTTACTTGCCCAACTGGAGCGATGAGCACTTACTGATTAAACGGCGCCTACCCCAACAGCAGCGAGTCTATGAACTGGAAGATCTTCAAGGGGAACCGTTGCTAGGGACGTTTTACGAGATGGAATTACAGCCTGTCGTAAAAACACAGCAAGACTACTACACGGTGGAGCAGATTTTGAAAACGGAACGTCGACGTGGCAAACTGTTTCATTTCGTCATATGGCAAGGCTGACCCAGTTCCTTCAATTCCTGGGTCACTGCCAACCAGGTGAAACGACTATAAAGCCAGACACCACTACCGTCATCCTTCATTCCACGTTCGACCACGGTGCTATGGATAAACAGCAGCTGTCTCTGAACACAGCGTCTCCCAAAAAGTTGTATGGAGATCAAGTCACCCACAGTTTCACCCACATGCTCTACCTGCCCGTACGACAAACCCACATCAACACGATCACGGTGGATATAAGAGATGACACGGGACGACCGGTGCCATTCGAACGCGGGAAAGTGATGCTGACACTTCATTTTCGACAAGCACGTGCTCCCCACTTATAATGAAGGTGCCTTACGAGTGCGATGCACGCAGCTATATGGACTATTATGCCCAACAGGCCAAGGGTGGCTTTCCGGTTTTTAGTGGTGCACGCATGCAACGTGGACATGGACTGGGGAACATACTCGGGAGCATCGTCAAAACGTTCCTGCCCTTGGTGACGCGTGGGGTGAAAGCAATCGGCAAATAAGCGGTACGCAGTGGACTGCAAGTGGCCGGTGATGTCTTGGGGGGTACGGCACCCAAAGAAGCCTTGAAACGGCGGCCCAAAGAAGCGGGAGGCGTCTTGGTGGCCAAAGCACAACGCACTGTAGGGAATAAAAGACCTGCCCCACCGAGACCACGCACCAGTCGACGACCGACCCAGCGACGACGCACATCGAAGACCCGGGATATCTTTTCTTAAAACATGTCCTTGATCCACGCCGAGTCCTGCCCCTCCACCAACGGTGAATTTGATTTGTGGACCGTGCCGCCCACACAGACCAGTGCCGAACAAGGATTATGGGTGGAGCATCTGCCGCTGTCCAGCATCAACGCAACAGGGCCCATCGAGTTCACCATCAGTAATGCGGATACGGCCTATGTGGATTTAGCCCATACATACTTGTATGTGAAAGCCAAGATCGTCAATGGAGATGGCACCAGAATCGCCGAACAAGCAACGGTGGCCCGACGAATCTCTGGCTGCACTCGATGTTTCAACAGGTGGATATATTTCTCAGCGACAAACTCATCAGTGACTCGACCAACACGTACCCCTATCGAGCCTACATCGAGGCGCTGTTGTCGCATGGACGAGAGGCTAAACAATCTCAACTGACAGCCGCTTTATTCTACCAGGACAAAGCCGAGCACATGGGCGCAGAGAACGACAATACGGGATATAGCAAACGGAAGGCTTTGACCGCGAACGGCGTCTCGGTGGATCTCATGGGTCGACTGCACGCAGACATGTTCATGCAAGACCGATACCTCTTGAACAAGATCCCCATCAAAATCCGACTGATACGGGCGCCTCCGACCTTCGCCTTGATGGCCACTAACGTAGACGGGCATGCAGCTGACTATAAGATTGTCATCGAAGACGCAGTCCTGTATATCCGAAAAGTGAAACCGAATCCAGCCGTTCAATTGGGACACATGAAAGCCTTGGAAACAAAACCAGCCCAGTACCCTATCCGACGTGTGCAAACCAAAGTGTTCTCTGTGTCTGCTGGAAATATGAGCGCCAACAAAGACAACCTGTTCCTGGGGAAACTACCCAAGCGATTGATCCTGGCCTGTGTGGAAAATACCAGTTTCAGTGGAGCCTACCCAGAGAATCCGTTTGACTTTAAACATTTCGTCATCAATTTTGTGGCCCTGCATGTGGATGGACAAGAGGTGCCAGCCACGGCCTTAACCCCGAATTTTGGGCGCGCGAATTTCATTCGAGCCTATCAGAGCCTGTTTACAGCCACCGGTCAAATCAACCAGGACGAAGGGAATTTCATCAGTCGGGAGGACTACGTGTACACACGCCCGCTGTTCTGGGCTTAAGTTTACAAGCCACCTGTTCTGGGCTTCAGTTCTTTCAATGTACAAGCCCCCTGTTCTGGGCTTTAGTTCTTTCAATGTACAAACCCCTTGTTCTGGGCTTCAGTTTTCACGTGGTTGTTCTCACGTTGTTGTTGTTCACTGAATAAAAAAATGAGATCTCACCAAAAAACCCTGTCTTGTGTGTTTTATTCATAATGCATAAATGCCCAATGTGGAGACTCGGTCAAACTGAAATCAGTGGTGTAGGATGGGGCCAAAATGTAACCCATCAATGTTAGAATGCAAGCGCACTATAGTAAAATGGAGAGCCAATGAAATCAGCCCACAGACCAAGTACGTGTTTTGGTCTAGGTTTGGAGCGGGCATTTCATTGAGGTGCGTGTAAAGGAAGACGGTGAGTGAAGACTTGTCCAACACGTATAGATTAAGTTTATTACTATAAGTTCTATGTATTTTTAAATATAGAAAAACCCGGATGTAAGATGAGAACCCGGATGTAAAACCACAGTACCCAGATGGAAGACGGGAAAAACCCACTGGGAAACCCGGATGTTGAGAAGAACCCGGATGTAGGCGCGCACGTAGGCGAAAGCATCCTAGTACCCGGATGGATTACAAGCGTCTAGTCCGTCATTCATAATCCAGCCGTCGTCCATTAGAGAATATCCGCGTCCATAATCCAAAGACCTATTCCATTTCCATATAACAGTATTAGCACCAAATTCAAAAAGACAAAAGTATACATAAACATAGGCTTGTTTCCTGCAAGAGACGTGTACCTAGTACCCGTCCATTGGTTCTTTTATCGATCGCTCATTGGCTCTTTTTCTCGACCGCTGATTGGTCCAAATGGAACTGCACATCCTTCCCAGGTTAATTTACAATCCCCTTTTCTTTGACCTTTTGAACCGACATGCTTCCGCGCACTGCCGGTGATGACGCGCACTCCCGGAGAACCCGCGCGCGCGCGCTGCCGCCGGGGCGGGCCAGGCCGGGCCGGGAAAGTTGGAGGTAGTGTTTGAGCATTCTGAAAAACCGGAAGTGACGTCACACACTTGCGCAGACCCACCAAACCACGTGAACGCCATTGTAGGGGAAAACCCCAGTACATGACACGGAGAGACACAGACAAGTCTAGACATGTCCAAAGGTCACGCCCCATTCACCCAAACCGGAAGTGACGTCACACACTTGCGCAGACCCACCAAACCACGTGAATGTTAGTCCAGGTGGATGCTCCCCCACCTAGGATTCACATGGATACCGCACTCGACACAATAGGCCCATACCCAAAAATGCCTGCTTTCTATACTACGGCCAGGCTGCGCATGCGCAGACTATTGACAACGTACGAAACATTAGCGTAGTCAAGTGCTCCTGCATGAGAGCTTCACATGGATACCTCGCTCGACCCCATCGGACCATTAGTGGCCCACCTAGATCCCAACACGTCCGCACCGTATGGACCTATACACCCATAGCCATGCAGTATAGGCCTATGGGCCTACCCAGGCCTCGGTGACTTTTTTTGAAAAATTTCACCGTTTCGTGCCGGGACACTTCCTATCATGTTTGTCTTGACGAGACTAAGAAAACAAATCCAAACAACCATACCGCAAATGTCTAGAAGTAGGTTTCCCAGTGGGGCAAACATTGGTCCTGTACCCCTAGTATGGGACTATATGGGTCTCCCTGAACTTTTTCCAAAAATTTCAACGATTCGCTCCGCGACACTTCCTATCATGTTTGTCTTGACGAAACTAAGAAAACGAGACCCCACAACCTATACCGCAAATGTCGAGAAGTAGGTTTCCCAGGATGGTCCTATACCCCCATACCCCATATAGGCATTTTCACGTAATTTAGAATAAAGTCCGTGTTCCGTATTTTTTCAGGAAAATTTTTACATACACCCACCCTGGAACTAGGGGAGATAACTCTATTGATAGGCAAGCCCCGTTAAGCCCGGCGACCTATATACCCCCCATACCCCATATAGGCATTTTCCCGGATTTTTCGATAAAGTCCGTGTTCCTTTTTTTTTTTCAGGAAAATTTTTACATGCACCCACCCATGACTGGATGCCCCTTCACATAGGCTTCACTTTGATACCTCATACAACTTCATCGGCCCATTAGGGGTTCCCCTAGATCCCAAAACGTCTATTTCCATACCCTTTGGCCACCGCGCATGCGCAGAATGGTGACAACGCCCGAGCCCCTAGTCCAGTCAGATGCCCCTTCACGAATGCTTCACATTCATACCTCATATGACCCCATTGGACCATTAGTGGCTCCCCTAGATCCCAAAACGTCTATTTTCATACCCTTTGGCCACCGCGCATGCGCAGAATGCCGATATTTCAATCCCACACCCAGCCCATCGGTTGCCCCCTCACATAGGCTTCACTTTAATTTGATACCTCACTCGACCCCATCGGTCCATTAGTGGCTCCCCTAGCTCCAAAACGTCTATTTTCATACCCTTTGGCCACCGCGCATGCGCAGAATGCCGATATTTCAACCCCACACCCAGCCCATCAGATGCCCCTCTTCACGAATGCTTCACTTTGATACCTCACTCGACCCAATCGGACCATGCAGCGTATTTCAAGTCTAGGGACTACTTTTTCTCCGCGGAAGCTTTCTTCCGCGACCGCATCACCGCCAGACCGCATCACCGCGGAGGAATTCGAGGTCAAAAGTCATGTGACCTGGCCTTCGCAGCCGAGGTCAAAATACTCGCTTATGATTGGCTGTCAAAGCAAAAATTGGAACTCTTCTGTGTTTGGAGGTAGCTTTTTTCCTCAATATGCAAATTTCTGAGGTCAAAGGTCAATAAGCGTCGATTTACGCTTTGTATACTACTGACGGTAAAAGACTGCAAAGGAAAAATAACAAGCAGCCAGAGGATGCTAAGTCCCCCGCCGAAATGGCAGCAATTATTTTTAGCATTGTTTGTCTCGGGGTGGGGGGGATATACATAGGCGGTGGATGCGGAAGGGTCTTTCTGCCTTCCCAAGTTTTAAAATCAACTCAGAATGGTTGAGGTTGACTGAACGTTTTTTTGCTTCTGTAATATAATTTCCATGCAGTGAAGCATGGAATTTATGTAACCGAGAAGCGACCCCATGTGACATCTCAAGGCATATTATCTGCAAACCAAATTTGACGAGAAGCTGAATGCATCCTCAACCTATTGTCTGGAAACCAAATTTTAAATTTGCCACCAAATGTCGCCACCTGTAGGTGCAAGTGGGCGAAATGCAATCCCAAGGATCATCTCATGACATGGTGTATCAGCATACGAACTTTGGGAAGAATCTGAAAAGGGGTTATTGCCCGGAAACCAAATTCAGATTTGTATGCACAAGTGTGCGAAACACAATCACAAGTGACATCTTATGGCATATGAATACCAAATTTGAGAAGAATCCGATGAGCAGTTGTCAAATTATTGCCAGAAAGGTATTTTTCCATCAGGTGTCGCCACCAGTATGCAGAAGCAGGTGAAATACAATCCCAAGGGATATATCATGGCATGGTATCTGCATACCAAATTGGAGAAAAATCTGACGAGCGAATTCAAATTTAGATTTGACACAAGGTAAGCACACACAGTACCTGTAAGCACAAATGGGCGAAACGCAATCCCAAGCGACATCATATGTCATGATATATTCATACCAGATTTAAGAAGAATCTGACGAGCCGGAAACAAATCTGGTATTTTGCCACCAGGTGGCGCCACCTGTAAGTGCAAATGAGTGAAAGGCAATCCCATGCAACATCTCCTGGCATGATACATGCATGCTAAATTTGAGAAGAATCCGATGAGCATGCAGTTCTCATGTTATTGGCCAAAAACAAATTTCAGATTTTGTCATCAGGTGGTGTCACTTTCTGAGCAGAAGTGGATAACGCAATCCCAAGCAACATCTCATGGCACGGTACAATGTATATGCATGCCTAATTTGGGAAGAATTTGATCAGCAGTTCTCAAGTTATTGCCCGGAAACCAAATTTTGAGTAACATTTCAAAGCGTTTCAAAGTTATTGCTTGCAGCACAAAAGAACGGAAAGAACCCTAGTGGCGCCACCTACAGGCCGATCTTTCTGAAACGCAATACCAATCAACATCTTGTCACAAGGAATGCATATGCCAAATATTGAAGAAACTAGATACAGTCGATCGAATACGATTGGAGGCATGCTTTTTGCATCTTTAGTAAAGGAAACATTCATTATTTACGAAGAAAGTGAAAACGTAAAAGCATCATTAGCATGGCCCCATAAGATGCCTTGAGGGTAGGTACCCAAATTTAAAAGAATCCATTAAGGCGCAACAGTTACTGTCCGGAAATGCCATTTTACCTTGGCCCTAGGCTAGCGCCATGTGTAGGCAGATAGGCATAAAAAATAATCCCAACCGACTCGGGGCAAGATCCCTTGACATTAGAACTAGAAAATGTTAACTTGGCCTACAGGTGGCGCCACCTATGAGCAGATCGACAAGAAAAACAATACCAATTGAAACCTTCAGGTATAAGGTACATGTATACCAAACTTGGAAAGAATTCATTCAAGTATTAAAAAGTTATTGTCCGGAAACATAATTTTAAATTTGCCCCCAGGTGGCACCACCTATATGTGGATTGGCATGAAAAACAATGCCAAACGAGAAATTGAGGCGAGGTACCTACACACCAAATTTGGAATGAATCGGTTCAGGTTTTCAAAAGTTATTGTCTGGAAACACTTAACTTAGCTTTCAGGTGATCCCCCTATCAACATGAAAAACATTCTCAAGCCAGATCTTAGGCAAGGTACCGCCACACCAAATTTGGAAAGAATCATCAAGGTTTTCAAAAATAATTGTTTAGAGATGCACTTTTAACTTGGCCCCAGGTGGCGCCACCCAGAAGCGGATTGGCACGAAAAACAATTCTAAGCAAGATCTATAGACAAGGGACATATTTACCAAATACAAAGACATGGGTCTGTGCCTGATAAATTGAAACCTTTTGGGGTTGCAATTATCCCAATATTGCAGACAACACAAAAATTTCAGCTTCTGCTCAAACACAATATATGAGGGTCGGGTGAGGGCTAGTTTGGGAGATAGAGGGTGCGACTCGGCGCCCTGGGGATGGGGACATGCTCTTCTTGAGAGTAGTGGTAGGTGTGCTGACATGAAAGCCATAGAAAACTCCCTGTACATGAAACAACTACACTGACAACTGCATGCCATCATCTGTCCGTCCGAAAAAAATCACAAGGTGGAATTCAATTCAATTCAGGAAATTGATCATATGCACAGTGTGCACCCAAACTTTAGGAACTCAGTTAATATAGTAAGTTACACATGTGGACACAAATGGTTCCTGCAGAAGCTTTGGGGTAAATCATATGATGTGAGATACAATTATTTGGTAGCAATATTGAAGGAAATGTTGTTCTTCATTTAAGACGACACAAAATTCAAAAAAAAACCAGAAAAAAAAGGTTCCTATTTCATGTTACACATCTGAAATAAAATATGGTTTGTGCAAAAGCTTTAGGGTAGTTAAAATTGAAGGAAATGTTGTCCTTCATTTAAGATGACACGAAATTAAAAAAGCAGGGGTTCGGTACTGCGGGCATTTCCCCGCCAGTTATTTCATATTATACTTCTGAAATAAAATATGGTTCCTGCAAAAGCTTCAATGTAAATCATATGATGTGGAATAGAAGGAGTGGACAGCAAATTTAAGAAAATGGTGTCCTTCATTTAAAGCGACATGAAATTCAAAACTAACAGCGAGAAGCAGAAGAAAAAATGACAAACGCATTTAGGGATGCCTGATTATTAGACAAAGCATTTGGAAGTTATCGCTTGTGAAGAATTTGAATGGAAACCACAGACATGCACAGAAGATTGGAACAAGACCCAGTGGCGCCACCTTCAGGTGGATCTTGCTGAAACGCAATACCAACCCATGTCTGGTCACAAGGAGTGTATATGCTAAATTTCGAAGGAATCCGACAAAGCTTTTGGAAGTTATCGCCTGTGAAGAATTTGAACAGACATCCACAGACACAAAGAGAGCAAGACCCATTTTAACTGAAACGGACACGAAGAAGCGAAACTCAGTGGCGCCACCTTCAGGCAAATGTTACTGAAATCCAGTACGCAACCGCGCCTTCTCACAAGGAATGCTTATGCCGAATTTCGGAAGAATCCAAGAAAGCTTTTGGAAGTTATCGCTTGTAACTGACATCCACAGACACAAAGAAGCAAGATCCATTTTCACCCAGTGGCGCCACCTTCAGGCAGATGTTGCTGAAATGCGATACCGACTGGCGTCTTGTCGCAAGGAAAGCGTGTGCCGAATTTCGGAAGAATCCAACAAAGCGTTAGGAAGTAATCATTCGAACAGACATGCACGGACATGCACGGACACATAGAAGCAAGATCCATTTTGACCCAGTGGCGCCACCTTCAGGCAGATGTTGCTGAAATGCGATACCGACTAGCGTCTTGTCGCAAGAAATGTGTATGCCGAATTTCGGAAGAATCCAACAAAGCGTTAGGAAGTAATCATTCGAACAGACATGCACGGACATCCACCGACATGCACGGACACATAGAAGCAAGAACCATTTTAAAGTCCCCCGGCTGCGTTGCGGCGGGGGACAAAAAAAAAGTAACATAAGAATGCCATTTACAATCAGCAATCATTTCACAGGCAATCTGCTATGGTTTTCATACTTTACATGAAAAACCCTGCCACAAATAAGCCGGACTACTTTCACCAGAGCGACCGGTGCACGACTTTACCACTCAAAAGAGGTGTATTACTACGCGAATCAGTGTGGTGAACAGTCTGTGGCAGGGATTATGGCAGGCTCAGTAAAGGCGCGGGAATCATGGAAATGACATCTTCATTTTATCCAGCCAATTTCTACGTTCCCACTTCGAACCTGCCTTCATTTATCTGACCCCTTCAGCGTTCAAAATCCGAGGTGTAAATTTCACCAGCTAACGACATAAGAACCAATCAGAATGTACACATCGATTGCGAGTGAAGTCACATAGAGTGACATCATCCTCTATTAGCGGCGTCCTTCCTCCTAATGTAGTGCCCACTAATTAGGTCAGCCAATCAATAACGCTCTTCTGCGACCCATTTCGAATTTCAAATGTTTTCGAGGTCAGTGACGTCTCGTGTCTATTTATAAGTTATTTGAACATTGAAGGGGTCCAGATATATCAAGGGAAGTTCGAAGTGGGAACGTAGAAATTGGCTGAATAAAATGAAGATGGGAAATGACAGCAAGTTACAAGAATCGCATAATGTAAACAGGACTATTCGAAACTTAACGATTACTATCTGAAATGTCTTAGTAACTTGTAAATCAAGTGTTTAATGAGACGAGGATCATCGAATAGTTCGGAAAAGTTAGCACAGTAGAAATGTAAACACGTGCGCAGCTAGGATGTCTTCAGCTGTACACTGTAGCAATGTCATTGTCAGTCTTTCATGACAGCAACGATAGTTCATAATGTCAAACACAGCGAGAAGATAATTCTTAATTACATCGTGGCTGAAGCAGGATCAAACAAATAAAGGAAATTATGTGAGCGACGTCCGTCAAGCACAACGGAAGTCCGATGTCACTTTCACTGGTAAAGAAAACGAACGAACCTTCGAACACAGAAGAGTTCCTACATTAATCACTGAATATGCATAAGCTTACACACTGTTACGGGTGTAACAGGACAAGGAAACTATTTCCGATCTATCACATAAGTACGACGATAAAAAGTGAATGTGAACATCAAACGTGATTGACTCCTATGGGTAATATGGGTTGCCTAGGTGCATATAAATTTGCCAATGGGTCGACAACTCGGTGGAAAATGAAAAAGCGTTGAATATAGCGTCCTATATGTATATCATTTTAACAGTCCAAAACAGCTACTACATGTATATCACTTTAACAGTCCAAAACAGCTACTACATGTATATCATTTTAACAGTCCAAAACAGCTACTACATGTATATCATTTTAACAGTCCAAAACAGCTACTACATGTATATCATTTTAACAGTCCAAAACAGCTACTACATGTATATCATTTTAACAGTCCAAAACAGCTACTACATGTATATCATTTTAACAGTCCAAAACAGCTACTACATGTATATCATTTTAACAGTCCAAAACAGCTACTACATGTATATCATTTTAACAGTCCAAAACAGCTACTACATGTATATCATTTTAACAGTCCAAAACAGCTACTACATGTATATCATTTTAACAGTCCAAAACAGCTACTACATGTATATCATTTTAACAGTCCAAAACAGCTACTACATGTATATCATTTTAACAGTCCAAAACAGCTTTATTGTTTGCTAATATCCTTCGAGTTTGAATAATATTGTAGTTCACAGCAGTTATGAATATATCTGAAAACATGTGACGAAACAATTTGTATTCCTTTGCCCCCGAAAAAAAAATCTATTTTACTTGATCATTGTTATGTATTCAATCTAGGGATCTGCTTTAAGGGATCGACAAAACGAAACCCCGTTCCATTATGCCCCGCTAGGGATGGTTCCATTTTGCCCCGAATAGCATATTTCCAACTTTTGGGTCAGATATAAAATGCTGCAGTATTTTTTTTCATACTCCTAACCTGAAATGTTGGTGTTCCAGGCATTAGGAAAACATTTGTTGTCCGGATCCTCGATATGGAACAATGTTTTCCTGTGTCACCGAATAAGGTAACTATAAGATCAGAAGGGTTCTATTTTATTTGTCCTTCATTTTTTTCGCTGTTGCCGTCTCCTCAAAATTAAAAACATATTTTGGCATGCGAGACCTAATGATTTCACTAATTATAGCCACTCCTTAGAATTAATCTATGAATTTTCCGTTTTGCCCCGTAGTTTCGTTTTGCCCCACCTTCCCCCCATACACGACAACTTGGCTATCTGCCCTGTACACATGTAACACGTCTCTTCTAATTTGGTCCTTCAGTGTCCGAGAGATGCGTTCACTCTATATAAAATTGACAATTGATTTTATCACTGTGATATCAACAACTCACGAGTGACACATGAACTCAGTCAACTGTGTCTTTTTGTGATATGTTTTTTTTGTGATAGAGTTTAACTATAGCCTGTTCAGTGCAGGTACAAGCCCATTTTTTTTCTTCAGCTATTTGGTAAGTATGACATAGCTAAGTTGTAATTACGTGACACTAACAGGCAATTCCCTGATAACTGAAGAAAACTATATCGTAATGACGAGATATTACAGACAGTAAGTCGTAATTACAAAATCGCTATTAATGCTTAAATTGTAGCTAAGGACCACGCAAACTGACACTTTCTAATAAATGAAGATACAGAACACTATGTAGCTTACATCGGATATATGCCCAATAAGGAAGGTAGAGACATCCGGTGTATATCACATATGTATCTTTGTATTCCTGTTCTATATATATATTTTTCTTGTGTATGTAATAAATTAATAATCAGTCTGCGAGGGCCTTAGGTTGTGGTAACGAGATAACAGGAGAGATAAACTTACCTCGATCTGGCACGAACAGGCTTCCGTAATCTTATCATATGAAGACTTGTTATTGTGAACATAACACACATCTGTTCTTCTTCACTGGTATCTATTGCTCAACGGGCACGAAGTCAAATAAATACACATTCAAAACACAACAGTTTGTGTGGGAGTTTGTATCATGAATCATTCTATCAAAGCGAGAAGTTTTTAATTAACAGAAGTCAATAAACAACCACTGTTCATGTTTATTGTTTAGGGATCGTTTCCATTAATCGTTTTTTCTTCAGTCGCGATTTTTCTTCAATTTTCTCGATTGAAAAACGATCAGTCGCGAATCAGTCGCGAGGATATCGAGAAAAAAAATGAGAAAAAACGATTGAACCTTTTCTGGAAAAAAACATTCTCTCGCGATATCGTTTTTGAATCGTTTACCCATGCGCGATCCGTTCTTGATCGCGAATCTTCAATCGCGAGAGAATCGTTTTTTTCAAGGCGCGAGAGAATCGTGAGGCGGAGTGATATTTGACACATAGGCCGTGTTGCCGTCGTACTCCGCTCTATCCGCGAACTGCGAACTACATGTAATGTTGATTGCGGATTTGTCGATGGAAAAACCTATATTACTATACTATACTGTATAAATGCGTAAGATAACCGAATAATATATATGATTCACGATCTATAGTCTCCTACAAGCCGAAGTAGGGCGTATGCTGGAAATATCTATACATATACCTGTACCATGCTTCCTGTGACGTTCGCGCTCAGATTTACTCTGGCGAAGCGTAAATGACAAAATTACATGTTTATTCAATAATCGTGTGAGTCGACAATGTATTAATGTTCAGTCATTCCCTTCATACTTTCGATAATTTCCTCATATATTCATGCAACTTGGTATAAACAATACAGGATGATAGTCACAATATCTTGTTTTGTAAATACCGGGTACAGGTCATAAGTGGATTTGAGTTCGTCGTTGATTGCATTATCAGAATGATTACGGCACAGGCTTGATAGAGGTGTGAATGGGCGCATGGCGATAACCCAGAACAGCTTAGCCCTCCAGCCGAGAATTTCTAGGTTAATTAAGGTGAAAAATAGTGTAATTAAATATGTATATTTTGTTATATTCAAACATACATTAGGAAAGGGTATCCATTCATGTTTTGGTACAGTTTTTAAACTATTGAGATGTGAATAAGTTCAAAAAATCACCATCAAGTTAATTTTATTTATTATAAGAATATTCGCGGCAGTGATTTCATATTTATATCAAATACATATCACAATGGTGATTGAATCGCATATAACGGTTGGATTCGCATATGTACAATACTTTTTATTTTAATTTTATATTTATTTTTTACAAATAGCCCGCGCTATATATTAATAATTAAGTGCTTTCGAAGACTCAAAGGCCCCGTATGACAATGTTATATTCAATACAGCGCCATCTATATACACAAGGAAAATGGTGATCGTAGGACAAAAAACCACGCGTACAGCGAAAATCTGACGAATCAACTCAAAATTTCAGCCCGCACAGATGCCAAAAACGTTCACGAAAAATACTACACAAAAAATCTGGAATAATACCAGCTTTAAAACACAGAAATACCCAAAATAATAGACGAAATTGCAAGTGCAAATAACCCAATCTGACCATATCCGGGCCTGTGTCCCGTACAAAATATATGTAAATATGAAGTTATAATTATATGCATAACCATTATTCCTATGTATATATATAGATATTTTTTTCAATTTCTTTCAATATCCCCATCGTATCTATATAACCGCCAACTGTACAGAAACACGCTATAGTTTTACACTAGGCAAAGAATGGAAAAGGAAGAAGAAACAATGATCGAACTTTATATAGTTTGACTGAAGTGTTAGAAACTCGAACGTGTATGCGGGTCAGTCAGGCTGAACCAATGGCGTACTACTTTCGACTATAATCCTCAATCGTTTTTTTTTCAATCGTTTATATTTTCTCGATTAAAAAGCGATTGAATCGCGATATCGCTTTTTATTCGCGAGAATTTTCTCGATTGAAAAACGATTGCCAACAGAAAAAAAACGATTCGAACAGCGATCGCGAATGAATCGTTTATTTTGAAGAAAAAAAACCATTCCCTCGCGCCTTGGAAAATCGCGACTTCGAGAAAATTTGACGAAATAAACGATTCATTCGCGAACGATAATTGGAAACGGTGCCTTACATAGTTACATGTTTACATAGTTACATGTTTACATAGTTACAGGGTTATGGTGCAGAAATCATGAGATGTTATCTGGATGATGATAGTCGACCTAGATGTCCATATTGGTGAGAATGTTGTTTTGAAAGCTATGGTTATGACATATTGTTCTTCGTATCAAGGCAAACATTTGTTTTCATTTATGGACAATATTGCAGATAAGCAAACGCAAGAAAGTCACTTCCATATTATCTGAGATATGAGATATTATACTGATGCTAGTTGATGCTATATCATATGTTTAATATCATCGTTTTGCGAGACTCATGTACAGGGAGTGATGGGTACTGGAGATAAACGTGTACGGGTACGATTGATCGTGAGTAGGTCCACGCCTCTGTCACCGCATGGTCCCCGCAGGAATTTTAACGTGGCTTCGGTCACACCTCAAGGGCACGATCCCACAACGTTGAAACAATACGTGCGGAGATAAATAGTGAATTCTCTTTTGACACCAAACCGATAATGATTTTAAAAATAACCAAATATTTCTTCTCATGCCTGTCCATCGTAACGTTCTCTCCTTTGCAGTGCCGTGTTTATCTTTATCATCAACAGAACTTAAGAGGCTCTCGATATCACTCAAGTATATGCGATGGGAATAAAATGCTTAAAAGAAAAACGATCATTTTAATCAAGGTGATTATGCCACTACATTCTTAAAGCACAGTGTATTTTAGGTCAACCACAGCAATAATATGATTCAGCATAATAATAACCAGAATAAACCACAGACTGAGAAGCCAAAATATATTGTCCGACCGTCAAGACCCTCCTTTCCACAGAAGCCGTACGTCCATATTAGATGCTACCTTATGAGCAGAAGCAAACTTGTTTAGGTGTTGAAGTGTTTGAATAGATAAACGCTGGTTGTTTGTTTCATACAGGTGAGAGGATGGTATACCACAAATCATTCTTATTACCTGTCTTAGGTATACTTATCACCACCAATTTGGTATATTGCCAAACTAGAAGTAAGTGATTATTTGTTTGTTTGCTTTCTCACCTTACCTCATCATCTACACATGATTCATTAATGTACTGATAATTCGTTAGAAGTATTTCCACTTTGTTATAACGCTGTTTTGGGTTGTAGTTATACGAGGAAAACATAATCATAAATGTGTGTGTTTTCCTTAAAATAATTACTCACTGAAATGACTAAAGCATGCAATTGAAATTCGCACATGCATATTAGAAATAAAGTGATCTGAATCTGTTTCGATTGCACTTAGAAGCTGGAAATCAGTAAGAAAATAAAAAACAATTTCTCATGGATAAATGCCTTTTTATATTTATTATTTATTAACAGGCGACGTTCCACTATAAATTATAGAAGCGTTTCTAGCAGTATTAATATCTGAATCTGTTTATATTCCCCTTAGATTCAAAATTTTAGAATCAACCATTCTAAGCCGAAGTGAAGCTTCATTCTGTAGATATTTACTGTCAAACGTTATATGAAAAGACCGGCGATAAGTCGAAACACCCACTGATTACCTGTTATGATTTTTTTTGGCCTTAGTCATACTTTGTCCACGAGTACATCAATCAATTATGGCATTGGCAATTGAATTTCAGTAGACGAAATAAGTACGACGTAGTTTATACAGACATAATCAGATTTTTTTTTACACCTTAACGCATTATGAATTTTGACGGAGAAACGTATTTTGTAGGTGCTGTTGTTATACATCCTCCGGAAAGACAATTTAGGTCTAACCAATCGTTGATTATTCGCAACCTCAAAAGTAGGCGACTAATTGACTTTAGACTTTCACTGTTCCTAATGAACCCCAACTATTTTTTTTGGCAAATGTTAAGACTTAATTGTTTAAAAAATAATTGCTGAATGAATTACCGATTTGATTTAAAGAATATCTGCACTGTCCATAGATGGGTATTAACTTTGGTACAATAAAATTATCTGCATTCTCCACAGTTCGGTGGTGCACAATTTCGGAGGCGGAACAATGGAAGTGTCAGGATATGTCGGGGAACTTCACATTACGGCGACTCTCTCCACAACTCGACTGTGTTCAGGTCAGTGACAAGTACGGATAGATTATCATACAGACCCCAGAAGGCTGTTGCTGGTTTATATTGTTTTACTCTGTACTCTGTATCTAATGCGAGGAGAATAAACAACTTACTATTTAGAATCGAGGAATATCTCCCAGCTCTGACAGGTCACTTGATGGGTTTAGTCAAAAGACCCCTAGCATGATTACAGGAATCCCTCCCTTTGTGTGTGCCCTTGATTTTTGGAAATTGTTTTGGCGCAGAATTCGCTCAAATTATTTTGTCATTCTCCCGAAATCTGTATTTCATGACATTCATAAGAGTTTTTATAATAAACACTCAAAATATGCTGATCATCGTATTTGGTGAATTCTTAGCGTTTTACACAACAGATTTTACTATATAGCAAAAATATGATTATGTTAACCGAACTCACGTCAGTATTTTGGTGATCGAACAGGATGATATATTATGTATTACTCGTTTTGGTAATCGTAGTGTTTAAATTAACGTAATGATATTTTTGTTATGGTGGAAGATCCATCGTGTTAAACGCTAAGAATTCAGGAAAACAAGCGGTTCAGCATATTTTACCTGCTTATTATAGAAGTCATAGGCAACTATGGAACCAAGTTTTCGCAGAATGACACAATAATATGTAGCCTAGCCTATTTGTTCGTGCAAGTTTTAGCGATTTCTGGGTTGATATTTTTTTTCAACAAACTAGTGCACCTACACAGGGACAAATTCGTATATTGAAGCAAGGGATCCTTTCGAGATAATGACTCCGGCATATGAATGTCACAGGGTATCACCCTTCCTTACATACAGCATCAGGGTATCACCCTTCCTTACATGTCACAGGGTATCACCCTTCCTTACATACAGCATCTGTGTTTTACAGAGGAACTGCTATATATATATTGAACATTATTAGAATTATTACACTTTTCGAATGGAGTTAATATATGCACTCTACATCTAGCATTAAGGCGACGAAATGTTACCTGTATGGCTCATAGAGCGATTAGAAAGACCCAGTGGCACTTTGAGAGAACAAAGAAAAACCTGTCTGTTTACTGACCCGTGACTTCAGCTTATCACCTGCTGGGTTGTATAATTTCATTTGCCCAATCTATTAATCCGGGAGAATATTTTGAACTGGTGATAACGGACATGATTTTATACATATGTACTATATTTTCCCACTATTCAAAGAAAATGTCATTATGCGTAGAATAATGTATAATTTGCCAAATATTATATGAAAATATATCAGACATCGTCAATTTCAAATATTCTCCTCTGTAAATAGAGTTACTGATCAGCTGAAGTCACGGGTCAGTGAACAGGATCTTATCCTCTTAATAAGAATGTGCAGCTGAGCCATTGAGTTTCCCCTGTAATTCGTACAACTGACAGATATGCTAAACATCTGCTTCCCGACATCAAAAACATTGTCTATCCAGCTTATTCACAATACACTCGAAATCGGAATATAACGGAATATGACGAAGTCCCACGAAGATGGTGGTCCAGTTTCCCACGCTGTTATTTTAGCAGGTATAGTTATGTTCTATTATGCTTGAATTCCAAACACGGCCATACGTAACCTAATTCAACGTAATGTGCGTGTAGCTCGGTGACTTCATAAACTTCTGTGTCCCAGTGCCTTCAGGCACTCATATGTGATCATATCACAATCACACTCTTTTGTTCCGCACAAACTTGATAAAGCATAGTCTGTGGTCTATGACACGAAGCAGAAATACGAGCAAACAAACAAAGCACATAGAGAATAAACAAGGCCGAGCTGTGACTTCTCGTTATTTACACATTAATGACATCCTAGTTGTTCTCTCGTTATAGTGTTACACCTAGGCGAAAACCTGCACACTCTGTTCTAGACTGATTCAGAATCATTATTCAGTGATTTATTTCAAGTTTTATCGTCCTGGGCATTCGCGAGACCTGTACTGTTGTCAGGGCGACAAGCCAAGAGGCCGCGAGCATGCATTCAAATATCGATTAGGCGGCTGTCTGCTGTCTGTTTCGATATACCCATGCGCGATGGGCCGTTCTGAAGAATGTTGGTGACCTGAAAGCCTTTGCTTACTTGTCCTCTTGCTTTCAATTTCGAATTTGCATTTCGCGTTATCTCAAGATCTTCAGCGCGACTTCATTAAAACTTTAACCCTATCTGGCCTGGGCTTTTTGGGACCTGTCCAGGCCTGGGTGGGGGGGGGGGGGACAAAACCTCCCAGGACAAAACCCCCACTGGACGTAACCCCCACTGGACATAACCCCCACTGGACAAAACCCCCATCACATATTATTTCCTATGCTACATGTATTTTACCAATAAAAGAAATAACATGGTAAATGATAAGATCTCAAGACAAAGATATTCGATGTTATAACATATTTATTAATCTTTCAATACTTGTGTAGCCTACTATACAGGCTACCCTGTTCTTACATGACCAATAATTGAAGGTAATACCAGTTTCTCACTAGCACACATAAGATTCCGCAGGCATTCTTGGACATGTTCGAGGTGAATATTAATGGTCCACTCATTGTTTAGTAATTGTGTACACCAGTCATTATAATCCTTATAGCTGAAATACACAAAAAATGACAAGGATCATAGAGAATAGATATTTATGAATTTCTATATTAAAAATGTAAAAATTCTGTCTGAAATAGCTATTTTTGGGTGAGATGGGGGTTTTGTCCGACTTTTCAATTTTGAGAGATTTGTCCATGGGTGTTTTGTCCTAAGGGGTTTTGTCAGTGGGTGTTTTGTCCTAGGGTGTTTTGTCCACTGGGGGTTATGTCCGGACCCCCCTTGAGCTAGGGGGCTGAAACTTGTTACACTATACCCTCGGGTCAAGCTCTACCAGAAAATGTAAAAAAATCCAAGCTGGCCGCTTTGATGACGTCACAGTGACGTCATTTTCAAAAACGGCATTTTTGGGTCGATTTTTCGGTCAGATTTTCCGAATTTTTTATTTTTGCAATTTCTCCACAAAAATTGAATGAAAAATTAGCAAATATTAATGTGATATGAAATAAAATAGTTTTTGCCCACTTTTCATCGCGGAAAAGCATAGATTTTGAAGAAATATGACAAAAATATCACTTTTCTGGTACCCCACGTGGCCGCCATCTTGAATTTACCCATGATCCTCTGCTAGGGGGGTTATGCAAATAGGCTCAAAATGAACCCAATAAGATAAACTATAAAGTCACAGAGTTTCAGCTCTCCATAATGACCCCCCTCCAGGCCAGGTAGAGTTAACAAAGAGCCTCATTTCCACTCTCAGTGAACTCCGTTCAGACAGTTGAAATGATTAAATCTGCTAAGGAGGTACCAGACAATTTGAAAATAAATGTCATTTTTCACAGAGATAGAGCAAACCGTCAATATTTAAAATAAAGGATGAAATTCAGGGTCACCAGGCTCATTTTGACAGAATCTAGGAATTTATATGGCCTAATATATTGGTTCAACCCCAAACTAATATGTGGGATTAGATAGGAATTTTTTGAAAATGTATTTGACCATATTTTGACCGTATTTTGGCAGTAAAAACGCATATTTGCTAAGACGTTAAAATGTCTTTTTCCTCAAGATGTCTCAAAAGTTTTCTGGAACAATGCTAAACCGAATAAAAATGGGGGGTCACCAGGTGTTTTTTCCAAACTAGTAGGATGACAACAGGACCAACCATGGTCATGAAGTAAAATAACCAGGATTTCGCCTAGTCAGTTTTCCAGCATTCCTTCCATACGGTCTAAATTGCATCGAAATTTGGAGAACACTTTATCCAATTCCAAAATCCTTTCAAAATTGTTCTCTTTCAAGTTAATATTTTCCTTTTTTATGATTTTTTATTGAAATATCACAATTTTGGTGGATGCCCCAAAACGTGCGCAGTAGACATGGAAATGAATTTGTCTTAAGGGGGAGGGTCCAGTTTCCAACACCAAGTGAAACATCTCAATTCCAGGTTTCTCATCAGAACACAGTAAAACACTGGTTTTACTTACCCCAAATCTTCGTTAAAACGTATAACACAAATACAGCCCCAAATTTGACTTCTTGTCCTGCATTATGTGTAGTTTGAAGCATGAAAAATATCACCTTCATAGTCAAATCTACGAAGCAAATTCCTGGTAAAATATACTACATAATACAATGTAAAATATATAGAAAGATGTCTCAACACTTTATTGAGGTCCAACGAGCAGTTAAAATGAGTTAATGTAATCAAATAAATTACAATTTTCATTCAAAGACCAACCACCTCTCTGACTGCAATTTGCAAATAGAATCCCAACAATTGTGAAGAAAGTACTAGTACCATTGACCTCTGCCACTTTCTTTTTCTCATTGGGTAAAAATGTGATGTATTATTACACCTTTAATATGAAACTTCACCACCTCAGAGAAAAGTAGTTCTTCACACATGGCAGAGATTCATATGACCTCACATGCATGGGATGTTGTGTTTACAAATTGCAGTCAGAGAGGTGGTTGGTCTTTGAATGAAAATTGTAATTTATTTGTTTACATTAAGTTATTTTAACTGCTCGTCGGACCTCAATGAAGTGTTGAGACATCTTTCTATATATTTTACATTGTATTATGTAGCATATTTTACCAGGAATTGGCTTCGTAAATTTATCTAAGGAGGTGATATTTTTCATGCTTCAAACTACACATAATGCAGGACAAGAAGTCAAATTTGGGGCTGTATTTGTGTTATACGTTCTAAGGAAGATTTGGGGTAAGTAAAACCAGTGTTTTACTGTGTTCTGATGAGAGACCTGGAATTGAGATTTTTCACTTGGTGTTGGAAACTTGACCCTCCCCATCCCCCTTAAGGAGCTGTCTAACAGACACACCGTTTAACCAAGCGCCAAGTCACTAATATATAATTAGGTCAATAACTGAATTCAATTAAATCGTAATCTAGTTTGAGCATACGCTCTGATATGGATTTTTATAGCAGCCGATTTGTCATTGATCATTGGGTCATGTTTTCAAGAATCACTGGGCTGATGTAGTCAGACTCGTGTGTGCGACCACCTAACTGGGTTGGAAATTTAACTCTTTTAAAGGCCTTGATCACAGTTCCAGTACAAGCTGGAAACACGGGGCTACGTTAACATAAGGGTTCTCCCTGGAGGGAGTCAATTCGCGCTTTCCACATTTATCATTGCACATGCAATCTTGCCCCGATAGCGGCGAAAGGTGCACTAGTACGTGGATCACCGCGTGAGCTCCGGTTCGTTTTCATAACCTCTCACCTATCCCTTTAACCTGGCGCAGGCTTTGTAACTGATGATAATTGATGTAAATAGGATAATATGGACCAAGTACCCCTACTATTACAAGAAAGGACCACTTAGCAACTTCAGGTCGAAAATAGTCCAGTTATCATCGATTAAAATATATTATGGTTTATACACACAGCAAAGCGCCCCGATTACGGATCCAGAGCTCATGCAGCTAGCCACGTGTCGGTGTATCGGCAGCTGACATCGTGGCAAGACGGTATAATTTGTCCATGGATTAACTTGAATTAAAGTGCAAATGCCCCATTCGGCGATCTAAATGCCGCACTTATTTATCTGTTCCAGGCCCGTCATCGTTACGAGTGTATGAGTTGGATAAAGGCTGGTCGGGCTGACTTAGTCCGTGTTGAAGGCAAGGATGTATACGCCGCGGGACAGGTGTACGGTCTGGCTCCTATAGTTTCAGAGAAGTACACTCAAGGTATGTCAACAACGCAGCTGGTAAGGTGTACGGTCTGGCTCCTATTGTGGCAGAGAAGTACACTCAAGGTATGTCAATAACGCAGCTGGTCAGGTGTACGTCCTGGCTCCTATTGTTTCAGAGAAGTACACTCAAGGTATGTCAATAACGCAGCTGGTCAGGTGTACGGCCTGGTTCATATTGTGTCAGAGAAGTACACTCAAGGTATGTCAATAACGCAGCTGGTCAGGTGTACGGCCTGGCTCATATTGTGTCAGAGAAGTACACCCAAGGTATGTCAGTAACGCAGCTGGTCAGGTGCACGGTCTGGCTCCTATTGTGTCAGAGAAGTACACTCAAGGTATGTCAATAACGCAGCTGGTCAGGTGTACGGCCTGGCTCATATTTTGTCAGAGAACTACACTCAAGGTATGTCAATAACGCCGCGGGACAGGTATACGGTCGGGTTCCCATTGTGTTAGAGAACTACACTCAAGGTATATCAATAACACAGATGGTAAGATGTGCGACCTGGCTGCCATTGTGTTAGAGAACTACACTCAAGTTATGTCAATAACGCAGCTGGTCAGGTGTACGGCCTGGCTCCTATTGTTTCAGAGAAGTACACTCAAGGTATGTCAATAACGCAGCTGGTCAGGTGTACGGTCAGGCTCCTATTGTGTCGGAGAAGTACACCCAAGGTATGTCAGTAACGCAGCTGGTCAGGTGTACGGTCAGGCTCCTATTGTGTCGGAGAAGTACACTCAAGGTATGTCAGTAACGCAGCTGGTCAGATGTACGGTCTGGCTCTTATTGTGTCAGAGAAGTACACTCAAGGTATGTCAGTAACGCAGCTGGTCAGGTGTACGGTCAGGCTCCTATTGTGTCGGAGAAGTACACTCAAGGTATGTCAGTAACGCAGCTGGTCAGGTGTACGGTCAGGCTCCTATTGTGTCGGAGAAGTACACTCAAGGTATGTCAGTAACGCAGCTGGTCAGATGTACGGTCTGGCTCTTATTGTGTCAGAGAAGTACACTCAAGGTATGTCAGTAACGCAGCTGGTCAGGTTGTGTCGGAGAAGTACACTCAAGGTATGTCAGTAACGCAGCTGGTCAGGTGTACGGTCAGGGTCCTATTGTGTCGGAGAAGTACACTCAAGGTATGTCAGTAACGCAGCTGGTCAGATGTACGGTCTGGCTCTTATTGTGTCAGAGAAGTACATACATGGTATGTCAATAACCCAGCTGGTCAGATGTACGGCCTGGCTCCTATTGTGGCAGAGAAGTACACTCATGGTATGTCAATAACGCAGCTGGTCAGGTGCACGGTCAGGCTCCTATTGTGTCGGAGAAGTAGGCCTACACTCAAGGTATGTCAGTAACGCAGCCGGTCAGGTGTACGGTCAAGCTCCTTTTGTGTCGGAGAAGTACATACATGGTATGTCAATAACGCAGCTGGTCAGGTGTACGGCCTGGCTCCTATTGTGGCAGAGAAGTACATACATGGTATGTCAATAACGCAGCTGGTCAGGTGTACGGCCTGGCTCCTATTGTGTCGGAGAAGTACACTCAAGGTATGTCAGTAACGCAGCTGGTCAGATGTACGGTCTGGCTCTTATTGTGTCAGTGAAGTACATACATGGTATGTCAATAACGCAGCTGGTCAGGTGTACGGCCTGGCTCCTATTGTGGCAGAGAAGTACATACATGGTATGTCAATAACGCAGCTGGTCAGATGGCTACAGAGAAGTACCATGGTATGTCAATAACGCAGCTGGTCAGATGTACGGCCTGGCAGAGAAGTACACTCATGGTATGTCAATAACGCAGCTGGTCAGGTGTACGGCCTGGCTCCTATTGTGGCAGAGAAGTACATACAGGGTATGTCAATAACGCAGCTGGTCAGGTGCACGGTCTGGCTCCTATTGTGGCAGAGAAGTACACTCATGGTATTTCAATAGCGCAGCTGATCAGGTGTACGGCCTGCCTCCTATTGTGGCAGACAAGTACACTCATGGTATGTCAATACCGCAGCTGGTCAGGTGTACGGCCTGGCTTCTATTGTGGCAGAGAAGTACATAATGGTATGTCAATAACGCAGCTGGTCAGGTGCACGGTCTGGCTCCTATTGTGACAGAGAAGTACACTCATGTTATGTCAATAGCGCAGCTGGTCAGGTGTACTGCCTGGCTCCTATTGTGGCAGAGAAGTACACTCATGGTATGTCAATACCGCAGCTGGTCAGGTGTACGGCCTGGTTCCTATTGTGTCAGAGAAGTACATACATGGTATGTCAATATACATGTTTCAGAATTATAAGTGGGATCTTCGACAATAATACATTAACTTGCGTTTACGCGAAATAGTTCGGCCTTGGTATGATTGTGGTTTATCTTGATGAACCCATCCACAGAATCATTGAATGGCGAGACGACGTCGTACATGAGATCCCAGCTGCCTTGCAGACCGGTGAAATATATAATGTTCACGTCGAATTATCGGGACGGATACTCTATGTCTTCGAGATAAACTGTATAATTTCTCTGCCTGAACAGCGAGGGCAGAACCAATATGGGGGGTGAGAATGTCCGGATAAAAGTGTCCGGCTCCTATCGTCTGCCCAGCTAGAACATTTGCAACTGAGGACGGATACTTCATTTGAGAGATCACGATGGGCCCGCAAAATATGGGGTGTACTCGCGGTGGGTTGACGTTTGACTTTGGAGTGTATCAAAGGCTCATGATTGACTAGTGGATGCAGAGCTAGGATTTCGAAAAAAAAAATGGGGAAACCAGAATTTACAGGGTCTACTACGAACAGCTATCCACAAGGCGGAGGATTGTTGCGGCTTGAAACGCCTGCACAAAATAGTCGCTATTCTGTGGACAAATTACGACTTCTGAACATAAGGATTTGCATTCTGTCAATGGAATTGAATAACAAGACATACATTTCAGGGCAATATATCTTCAGGAAAGAGATTGTGGATGAAACGAATCACAGATTCTGGTGATGGAACCCTCTGGTTAACAAGTCAGTGGTGTGTGAATTGCCCTAGGTCGCACCCATCAGATCATCCAGTACTACCGCGTTGGTCTGCTAGGGATGGAAGTAATACGTTGATCGATGTCTGAGAAGAAGTTGACTTTCTATAGCCGCATAATCTCGTAGGCGGACTGCCATTAGCTATAGCACCAGACAATATGGGTGTAGCGGATAGGCCCTTCCTCTAAGAATTTGATCGCCCAGGATGTTTTTCCACACCCCGTCGAGCCGGAGATCGTCATCGTCTACGGGTGGTCCACTCTACATTTTGGATCCATAGCGGGACTGCCATGCATCTTGGCCTCGACGAGCGAAGGTTTTCAGACACAACGTACATGTAGTCGACATATGTATTAGTCGGAAATTAGATATGGACTGATAGAGGAGAGAGAGAGAGAGAGAGAGAGAGAGAGAGAGAGAGAATTAAGGTTTAACGACCGTTCAGCAATATGGCTGATAGTGCACACGTAGTAACCCCCCATTTGTACAGATCGCACCACCATCAGCACCACTAGATAAATCACCATCAGTGCCACCACCAGCACTGCCACGACGACGGCGACCGTCACACCATTGCTGGCAAGGTGTCTCATAAAGTCCGCATTTATGAGATTCCGAAATCCCATTTTCAATCCACCCGCCAGTAACTTGACCGACCTCAACGAGCGTGACACTTCCAGGCCCGATGTCAAAGATAAAGCTGATACATTTCTACTGCATTGCTTTCGGCCACCTCCAACAAAAATGAGCATAGATCTGTAGAAGACCATTGTTACCGCATTTTGCCGGAATCCCATTGCTATATCCACCCGCCACTCCCGTAATCGGGAGCGACCTCGCATCGGAAGAGACTTCATCAGTGACGTTATCACAAACCATATTCCACTGACATTGGTTCACGGTCACCACCTCCACAAATAATGAGAGATTTGCATACACTTCTGCTTGAACCCGAGACGACACACCGATATAGATTAACCCGGACCATTAGAGACGAGCTATTTATCGATTCACCTTTTGATCAAGAGACCGTCTCGATGGATTGAACGTGACCCCTAACATGGTTTATTAATGGAGGAGGATATACCGTTCTAATACCGGTTTGAAGGCCAAGACTTTCCCGTGGCTCAGAGTGTCCGGTTCCTATCTTTCTTACCCAGCTAGGACATTTTCTTCTCCACATCGGTGATAAGTGTCCTTCCTTAGTTGAAATAGAAAACGATATGGGAAGAGAATCCCCAGGACTTTCTTTTTCTTGTCACACCGGTACCGTACGCCACCGAGAAACAGAATCGCAATAGCCTTTTTGTCAATTTGTCTATTGACATGTATTCCATTACAACACCAAGTCAACCCATTTTCATAGCCTATAGATTCCCAAGTTAAATTTATACCCAGTAAACGACATTTTACTCTGAACGTTGTGTACTTCTTCTCCCTACATTGAGCTAGACAGTTCAGGTTCGCAATCCAGCTTTCATTAGGAAGATGTCTTTCATGAAAAATTTCCGTGTCCATAATCAAATAACCCTTTTAAAATTAGCAGGCATGGACTACGTTGGCCTAATGAATCATCTGCAGATTTATCTTAGTTCGATATATTCTTGGCTTTATTGGGCATAATCGACCTTTGTATTTCCAATTCACATAGCTCTGTCTAACTTACCTGTTACCTGTTAAAACGTTTGCAGTTTGAGAAATTAACCAGAGTCTATTTGCTTCTTACCAATACATAGTGCCACATTAATTCGATATATTCCGAGGAGAAAGATACAGTCCTGTTTCCCGCTCCATTCATCATTCTCCTCTAATCTATTGTTTACTGCACCATTTCAGTCAGAAATACGGAAGCGTTTAAATACAAGGCCGTGGCGCTAGTGAAGGCAAACGGACCTGTGCAATCCTTAGCAGATTTAAAGGGAAGTAACTCCTGTCACACTGGTGTGGGGAAGACTGCAGGCTGGGTCGTTCCCGTGGCCAACCTGATCGCAAAACGCCTCATGGCCGTGGAGGACTGCTTCAATACCGTCAAATCTGTGGCCGCTTTCTTCGGGAAGAGCTGTGCACCCGGGGCGTTAGATCCAGAAAACAATCCTCAAGGTCAGTTCACTTCAATCTCCCGGGTCGTTTGACCCAGAGAACAATCCTTAGCGTCAGTTCACTTCAACCTCCCTGGTCGATTGACCCAGGTCGATTGACTAACTTAGCGTTAGTTCACGTCAATCGCACAGGGCGTTGGATTCGGAGAACAATCCTTAATGTCAGCTCACTTCAATCGCAGAGGACGTTAGATTCAGAGAACCATCCTTAACGTCAGTTTACGTCTATCACACAAGACGTTAGATTCAGAGAACAATCCTTAACGTCAGTTCACGTCAATCACACAGGCCGTTAGATCCAGAGAACAATCCTTAACGTCAGTTCACGTCAATCATACAGGGCGTTAGATTCAGAGAACAATCCTCATCGCCAGTTCACGTCAATCACACAGGGCCGTTAGATTCAGAGAACAATCCTTAACGTCAGTTCACGTCTATCACACAAGACGTTAGATTCAGAGAACAATGCTTAACGTCAGTTCACGTCAATCAGACAAGACGTTAGATTCAGAGAACGATCCCTAACGTCAGTTCACTTCAATCACATAGGGCGTTAGATTCAGAGAACAATCCTTCAATCGCCCAGGGCGTTAGATTTAGAGAACGATTCTTAACGTAGTTCACTTCAATCACACAGGACGTTAGATCTGGAGAATAGACTTTAATGTCAGCTCACTTCAGTCACCCATGGTGTTAGATCTGGAGACCAGTCCTTAGAGTCAGTTCACTTCAGTCTCCAAGGGCATTAGATCTAGAAAACAATTCTTAACGCCAGTTCACTTCAATCACACAGGACGTTAGATCTAGAGAATATACTTTAATGTCAGTTCACTTCAGTCACCCATGGCGTTAGATCTGGAGAACAGTCCTTGAAGTCAGTTCACTTCAGTCCCCCAGGGCATTAGATCTAGAGAACACTTCTTAACGTCAGTTCACTTCAATCACACAGGACGTTAGATCTGGAGAATAGTCCTTAATGTCAGTTCATTCACATGTGGTCTTAGATCCATAGAACAACCCTCAATACCCTTATAACTAGTGACAGTCTATCACTAATTTAACCGCTCGCAAACTCCTGCTTTAAGAGCATTAGAAAAAGAATTGTGTGAATAAGACGCTCTGTAAGTAAAATTACTCTCGACCCTATCATATTTTCAGGAGACAACCCATCCAAAGTGTGCGAGCTGTGTCAGAGCGCTGGAACCTGTTCCCAGACGGATGTCTATGCGGGGTACCTCGGGGCTTTCCGGTGTCTCCATGAAGGCCAAGGTCAAGTGGCCTTCGTGACGCACACAACACTGAACGAGGCCATGACGTACTATAGTAACCAGGGTTTACCCCTGCCTAATGCGGGAGCTTACAGATTACTCTGTGCCGATGGGCGACTGGAGGACACCAACAACTGGCATAACTGCAGCTGGGCCACAAGACCGACGGATGCCATAGTCACTGCCAGGTCTAAGGTTTGCCAAACTACTGGTACATTATCGTGTCTGTATGCACTAGAGATGTCCTCTTCGTCTGTATAATATCAGAATAAATTGAAGCAAAAGTCTGGATTCTTACATTGGCCGTCGCCTCCCTGCTTATAACACATGATGTGACCTTGTTGCGCAGTAAGATTGGTAGGTTCCTTATCATCGAGTGTTGCATCATAGGAGATGAGCAGATGCTGGAATACAAATACCGGTACTCAGCCTTTGAAACGTATATAACTGGTCACACCCATGATTCCCCACATAGCGCTACTGCATTTCGTCTTGCGTGTGTAGGGACTGTCCAAGAGTTTAGTGGTGTAGCTGGTTGACGAGTGCCAGCGCCGTTTAGGTAGTCTAATCTAATGATTCACACTTTTAGTTAATTTGCTTCTGATAATAATGGCAACATCTTCGCCAAATCACATGATTTCCATGAATGCCATTGGAAGTCAACCATTTGATAAGGACGGACATTGTTTGGAAAATCACTAAACAGTTTAACGCCATATGCTCTCTCGCTAGGATGAAGAGAGGAAGGGGGAGGGGCGGGGGGCAAGACTAGCGAGTACACTGCCACACCTTTGCTCTGAGTTGATCACTCGTTCTCTGAATAACTGAAGCTGGAAACGCGACCACATACAAAGTAACAACTCCAGTTAGATTTCACACTATAATTTAGGGTCCATACATGTAAGGACCTGTAAACAATGCTTGTAATGTCCAAGTCTGAGGACAACGATTGGTCAAGGCCCTTTGGCTTTCAAGGTGTGATCCTTAACTCAGCTATCAACCTAGTTTAGTAAGTCAAGAAGTCATTTTACTCTGAAGGTCATATCATCCAAGTTGCAACATGAACAGGTACAATAAAAGCGTACCTGAGATACAACACATATCACGAGTCGTTAGATTCTTGGTATGTGCTTTAGAATAGGTTAACCGGAAGACTATACTGTGAAGTCATGTGGCTCTGTCAGTATGTCGGCACCTCTTCCCACTTCCCTTATATGTGTTGTATTGTACGACGTATTATTCTCTCAGCCAGCACAACTAAAGACGTTGTACCGAAGTATCCTTGTAAGGGCTGCGGGATTTTTCGGTCCAGGAAATCGGGGCTTTCAGATGTTCACGTCGTCGGGTTATGAAGGAGAAAATCTGCTCTTCAATGACCAGACCCGGATAATTGAGGGAATGCCTACAGACATGGATTATATCAGATACTTCGGTGAGTGGATATGGAATTAGAATGCGACAACTGCATGTCTGGATACAGGCCCGTAGCCAGGGGGATTTTTGGGGGTTCGGGAAAACCCCCCTTTCGGAAATATCATATATTTTTCTCATATAAATGCCCTTTTCAAACTGAAGCGAACCCCCCTGATGTGCCCTTTTGCAGTGAAGGCGAACCACCCCTCAGTAAATCCTGGCTACGGCCCTAAAAGGCAGATTTAAGCAATCAAAAACTGCTCAAATCACTATCGACTATTTAACACTAGGAAATACAGACGAATCGCTATATAATAAATAAAAAAGTATGCAATCCCGCCACACAATTTTCAGACAGTATCGTAGGTGGTCTAAAGTGTCGACGTAAAGAAATGAATAGATCAAGAAAAACGGGAAACAGACCATGATGTAGCACTGAATCCGTATCTCGATTGTGCGGGTCATTGACAGCTGATGGAACAGCTTATCTATTGCTCACCGCTCTCGTTTAGGCCTGGTGCACACTAGCTAGTTTCCTTGACCAGTCACACCAAATTTGTAAAAGACTGTTACGGCCTTTCGCTATATCCTGCTCTCGTACGGTCATCGTCTGTAATACAAGCTTGTAAGAGCGCTTCTGTCCACTATAAACTTCCATAAATTTAGTCTCACTGGACAACGAATTACTGACTTGTGTGTACCAGGCCTTAGCGAAATTTGTCTGTAGGAAAATGACTGTTCAGTAGTTCACGTATTATAACGAGGGTAACTCCCGAAGAGACGGTAATCCAGCTGGTAATCTGTTTGTAATAGGGCGATTTCACGTCACCGAAGTAACATTTGTGAGTTACCTCCAAGTTCACGCACTCATTCAGACGAGAAGAAAAACACCATACAGGTTAAAGCTTTTAAGCATATTCAACTAGTATCCTACCTTCCATATGGGACATTATACCACTCCTTTCAGTCATTTTATTAGTTCACAGAGCTTGATTTGTACTCTATCACGTAAGTAATTCAGAAAGCTACTTGCGTGACAGAGTACAAATCAAGCTCTGTGAACTAATAAAATGAATAATAAAAGTTGTAACATATTTTATTTAGAACACAGTATACTAATCTAATATACTTATGAGGTTATAGTTGTATGGTGTTTTTTTTCTATATGCCTGAGTGAGCAAACTTCGAAGTAACTGTCACAAATGTTACTTACATGACGTGAAATCGCCCAATAGCAGTATGCTGACGTACATACCCAGCAGTTAATAGCAATATTTCTTCCCAGAAACCATGGATTTTTGAAGGTCAATTTCTGAAGCAAAAATTAGAGCAATTTGCAGACTTGTTACACAACATGTTTTGATATTTACTAATCCAATGATTTTATGGCTTGAAAAATCTTGCAAGACAAGATCTCAAATCCGTTTAAATGCAATAACGCAAGTACCACATCAGACAAGTGACAACTTTTCAAAACGAACGTGGTACTTGTTTTGTCTCCATTCCAGACGAGGGTTACATTAACACAATGACGAACTACGCCAACTGTCGGACTGATTTGCGTTGGTGTGTGACCGCCAGTCCAGCACATGCAAAATGTGAAGAAATGCGCGCTGCCTTTGTTGCTAACCGTATCACCAAGCGGATGAGTTGCGTTCAAGGAGAAAGTAGTACCTCGTGTATCAAAATGATACAGGAAAAGAAAGCTGACGTCATGACTGCCGGTGGGAATGAGATATACAATGGCGGAAGGTTTGTCAATGCGGACGGCTACCGGTGTGAAAGAAAAATAAATGTTCCAGAGAACAACATCTCTTCTCATATATATCCTTTCCGAGTTGTAAACGAGAGAAAAATGTCCTAGCTAGGTAACAGATAGGAGACGGACTATTTTTTTCTTAGTGGATTTTTTTTTCTTTCACGCCGGAGGTTCGAATGTATTTTTGTTTTGCTATTGGACCCACTCGGTTGGTGTTAAATGTAGTCATTTGTTCTACAATTTCTCTTTCAATTTTATAAAATTGTTATGCCAGCGTATCCCTCTCCATGATACTGATAGCCAGTGAGTGTATCTCTCCCCAAGATATTGATAGACCAGGCAATCATTCGTCATAATTCTGATAGACCAGTGTACATGTATCAGCCAATCTAAAATGAGAGGAAGCAGCAGTGTCACACGGAGAGAACAATGAAGATTCACAGCGTGTGACCAAAGGAAAACTGACGGGTAATCCTCCAAAACGTTCTTTTATTCGAACATAACCGACATAGTTGATTATCCCGGGTGTACTAAACATCAGTGTTGCAGCGCCATCTGTCCAAATTTTTTGTCAACTAAAGCATTTTAGCGACGACAGCAGTTTATATAAATAGGGTTAGTTATCACTATAGTACACTGGTCATATATAGGATGCTCAACATGGCGTGAATGTATCAAGTTCAGTATCAAACAAGAAATTGAGTCTGACTTTCAAGCAAAATAGGACGTAGCTTGTCATTCTGTACCCTGATACACACTCCAAGCACTGTTACAGGCACAGATATCTAAAACCCTCCCCTCGCAGCTCGACCTGATTTTTTTCTGGACGGCTTTATGTTTACCGAAGTGGCGCAAAGAATCGACCACGCGATGCAGTGAACAGTATTTACCAGAATAACCTAAATGACAACATTGAAAACTTGTATATAGACAATATCCTTCAGTCCATTCACCACATTTTTTGTTATCTACTTGAAAACATAGCGTTTGTAACGTCTTGTAACCTTAGACTATAATTTCCGTCTGTGAATGTATCAAATTATTTTCCTCGGCAATTCCAAATATTCAAGCCAAATGAGATTCTTGCTATCTTAAGTATGGGTAATTGGAATTTTGTTGTACGAAGATGCATATACAGGAAACATTGTTTCAAGAATTGGGTACAGTCTAACCGACCCGTCATACTGGGATTGTAAGAACCCCAAACGCACTGCAGCTCGTCTGAGCAAATCCACTGACCCAAACCTGATGTCATAATGAACTACTTTTATGAGCTACCTTTTAACCCCCGCCCCACGTCATGTGGGAGTCGATTCGATTCTCCATCAAGATTATACAATGTTAAGTGGGCTATTCTGATTTCAGATATGAGAATCTGGTGCCCATAATGTCGGAGAACTACCAACTAATTGGAGACAACCCAACAAGTTATTGGTCAGTGGCCGTTGTTCGTAAAAATAACAAAAACATTGACATTAACAAATTGAAAGGTAAGTATGTCCGGGCCTCTGATATGGTGTATATGGCCGTAAGATACCTTCGTACCAACTTTAGAAATCATCCCGTCCCTCCAAAATCAACAATTGAGGGACCTACATGTATTAGTCGGGCTTTCTAATCATACACCATCAGGCGTTTATAGATCAAGCAGGGAATTTGTCCCCTTTTTGAAACATTACATTAAATTAAATTGAGCCGGACATTCTTTCCCACCATATACGCTTTCCTTTTACATCTGTTTAAAAGAAATAGTTTAGAATTTGAACACCCAGGAACGTGGATTTAGATCCCTTGAATGCTACTTAATTAATGTAACAGTCGTATTACTAATTAGAGCTTGTGTTCTTCGCTTAAATTACAGGCAAAACTTCCTGCCACACAGGAATAGACAAAAGTGCTGGTTGGAATGTGCCGATTGGATTTCTTGTGGAAAAAGGACATATCCAAATCGAGGCTTGTGACGTGGCTTTGTCTCTCAGTAAATTTTTCAGTAGTAGCTGTGTACCGGGAGCATTGGACAATCAATACAACCCATTAGGGAGTAACCCAGAAAATCTATGTGCATTATGTGGCGGGAGAAACAGTTGTCAGCGTAATGTAAGTAATAAATACTATTCATACGCAGGCGCATTGCGGTGTCTTGTGGAGAAAAATGCTGATGTCGCCTTCGTGGCACATTCTACTGTGTTGGAGAATAGCGATGGCAAAAACACGCAGGTTTGGGCCAGAAATCTCAAATCCCGTGACTTCGAACTGTTGTGCCCGGGTGGAAGCAGAAAACCCGTCACTAGTTGGGACACATGTAATCTCGCGAGAGTTCCAGCCCACGTGATTTTAACAGGATCACAAACCCCACAAACGACTCGTGTGTATTTCTCAAATCTTCTCGTAGCCGCTCAGGGCAGTCTCGGAGACGACCGTAACCGAGAGTTCACGATGTTCGACTCTCCACAAAATACGACTGATCTAATCTTCAAAGACAATACCGCACGACTGACGTGGATCCCTCCGCCCAAACAGAATTATGGTGCATTCCTGGATAAGTCTTACCGCGATACACTGGAAGCGTTAGATCATGAGCACTGTGTCGGGTCATCCGCTAACACGGTCACACAGGGGTCATACTTTACACTTTGTCTCTACTTTACCGGATTATTGGTCAGCTTGTGTATTTGAGCGTGTGGCATTGTACGGTGCCATGGACAGATAACGTTTGAATTTCTTCAAATTCACCACATTGTGTAAAAGCACCAGGACCATAGTCAGGCTATCTTGAGAGTTGGATCGTTTTCACATCAAAGTGACACATCGCTGGGCTGGCTTTTGAGAAACAAGCGGTACATAGAGAGTTTGCTGTCGTCCGAAAGTGGCATTTGGACATTTATGAACAAAATATAATGCAACATTATATCAGAGGGGGAGGGGGGGTTCGCCTTAATCTGCCAACCTCCCACACATGGACTTTGCAAACAACAAACTGCGAGACATCTCAACGACGATTGGATAACTGAGGTTTTCCATACTGGATTATAGTGATAAGGCGTACTGTTACCCATAGCCTGTATGAGAATTGTCTATGGTCCATATTCAGCAGGGATGCAGAGATATCCAGATTACCAAGATGCGCAATAAAACTATAACACGGTAGCTCTCGTAACAATAGAAAATACAAATATATAGATTACGACAAATATCATATCTTGTGAGAAAATGAGATTCTGATACGGTTTGATATAGTATAAGATGTATTCTATATAATATAAATGTATAAGTTACTTACAGATGAACGGTTTATAGGTCATACTCAGGTATTAATTAAACATGTCTGCCCTATTATAAAGGAATATACCTCTGATTCGTTCCGTTTTCGAGACCGAACTATATCGAAATTTTTGAATGAATCTCGCGGTTCAAGACTGTTGAATTATTGGATGTCTTTGATTGAATAATACTTGCTTGACATATCGACGCGTGTTTCTCATGTGGGCACCAAATGACAACTCACCCGTGCTTGTGTTTAGAAGAACAGTCGGCATGCATTAACGCCTGATTGACTATTCAGTTACGGAACTTACATATAATGGTGACCAATTAAGTGAGTAAGGGTGAGAGATTGAGTAGGATTTAACATCGTTTTCAACATTTTTTTCAGTCATATCACGACGGTGCCCACATGTGCCAGAACACGAGAGGGTCCACCGTTTCTATGCATAACTCTCAAATATAGAATTATATGTACATCCGGATATAACCCTTCTCACATTCCCTTTCATTTTGACCCACCCGGAAAAGTTAATAAATTAATCTCTAATACGAATAAATTTAAATGTCACAGTGATATATGAAAGGTACGGAATTGTTCACCAAGAATGATATCAGAATGGTTACCTTGCAACTACCCAACTCAAACTCTCATTAAGAGGGGTCGGTACGATTCTCTGAGGCACAGTATATCACAGACGTTTAGCCACCCGTATGATATTTGAAGCCGAAAAGAAATACCTGGGGGGAAAACAGAGAATGAACCCATGGGAAACCAAAATATGAACCATCTTGTCGAAATACACCCGGTTCTCAATTTAGGTCATGTTCCCATGATCAGCTTTTACCAGAATTTCTTATATCACAGCGGCCAAAATAATCTGATAAGTAGTTTAGAAAGAGGATTTGACCTCGTATTGAGTGCAACATCCTGGTTCTTTCAGGAGGTCATGTGAAGTGCACTCAGTACGAGGTCAAATCCGCTTTCACACTCAATACGCGGTCAGCGGCCCTTCCTTTCAAAGGGGTCAAGAGTCGATTGTGCGGAAGTGACGTCATAAAGGTCATATGCAAATTTCCAAAGTCAATACGACCGAATTACCTCTTTCAAATGGGTCAAGAGTCACGTGAGCGAAAGTGACGTCACAAAATGCACTCAAATACGCGGTCAAATGCCCTTTCAAAGGTTGAATACACGATGGTCAATCCGTATAGGCACGAAAAAAATACGTGAATACATTGAGAGTTAGACTTATAGTTCGTAGTATTACCATGTACTGTTCAACTCCTCAATTCGGGTGATCTATAAATGGAACTGACGTCAGCATCGATAAATAGTACAGTGTTTCTTTACGGGGAATGTTGAGCGATGCCATCATCGCGGACCAGGATATCTCAACTTGTTGTCTTCCGTGGTATGAATGCATTTGATACATACAACCACAGGTTAGTATTATATAATATAGCATGGTACAATCGCTCGCAAAAGGTTAAAACACATTGGTGCAGATCCGTTTTTGTCAGATCGGTAGCGGAAAAATGGCGTCCGCTTGTCAAATCCCCGGATGATATGAAAATTAAAATCGCAGCGCCATCTATGCACTCTGGACGCAAGGACCACAACTCTGGCGGGGCAATAACTCACTGCTCCAATAGGATTATTGGGATGGTTATTTTTTTCTTGTGGATTTTACTATGAGGTGTGGCATCTTGTTTTCTCTGTCCCTTCCTGTAAGACGATGGTTGGGGTCTCGTGGCCATGGGGTGACTTTTGTTGAAAAGTTATGATGACGCATGCATAGTAAATAAGCAGATTGGGGGTGGGCGTTTTGGGGTCGAGATGGATTATCCGTGGTCCGAATAGGCCGCGGTAGGTGTCATTGTGTACCACCTGTGGAGGAGCGTCCGACTGGATAGAAGTGGCGTAGAAGGAAGGCTATGATGCGCATGCGCAGTCGCGGAGTAGTAGCGAAAGTGAGGATTTTGGAGGAGCACATGAGAGTATTTGAGAGGTTGAGGAGTTATATCGCATCCAAATAGGGCGTGTAGGGTCTCATATTGAAGCTCTTGCGGTGTAGACCACAACTTGTGGGATGTCCATGTCATCAGTGACGTCATCCGTAGGAAGATTATCGAAAGCGGGCATTTTGGGGGCGCGTGGGGGTATATTTGAGTGACTGAGGGACCATTCTTGGTCCGAATGGGACGTGGGAGGTGTCATAGTGAAGCACTCATGGAGGAGCGTCCGAAGGAATGGGTGGGGCGTAGAACTGACCTTATTTCGCGCATGCGCAGTAGAAAAAGAGCATGGGAATAGACGTTTTAGCCTCGAGATGAACCACTATTGATCATAGTGGGAGTTGTCATAGTGAGGCACTCGTGTAGGAGCCGCCGACTAGACGGGTTCTGCGTGGAACTGACGTCATTCCGCGCATGAGCAGTAGAAAAAGAGCATGGGAATGGGCGTTTTGGGATCGTGATGGGCCAGTATTGGTCCAAATGGGCCGTGGGAGATGTCATAGTAAAGCATTCGTGGGGAAGCCTCCGACGGGTCTGGTGGGTCGTGGAAGTAGTTGATATGGCGCACATGCGCAGTAGAAAAAGTGCATGGGAATGGCCGTTTTGGTGTCGAGATGGTTCAATATTGGTCCGAATGGGTAGTGTGACGTATACTAGTCAAGCACTCGTGAACTAGAGTCAGACTGAGAGTGATATGCACCTGCGCACTCGTGGAATGGTAGAGAAAGCGTATTTAAAGTCCAGTTGCCCCTTAGTAGTAGATAACGGAGAAACTCAGTATATTTGCCATATCACCTCGCGGAGATTTCTAGAGTAACGCTTTAAACCTATGTTAAGCCTTAACGCCTATCTGGACACATTAACGCCTATCTTAACGCCTTAACGTCCTATCTTAACGCCTTAACGGCCCTAGCCTAACGCCTTGACGCCATGATGCAGACAGATGAGAGAAAGAATGATCAACTCGTTCACAAGATTTCATCTAGTTTATTCTTCCAAATGTTACTTCATAGCCAAGCTGGGGAGTCGCGTTGGATTTGGTTACAATTCAAGTATGCTCTTGTCCAATCAGAAGTCGCCATTTCAGAGAGTTCAATCTTCTCTCATGTTCGGTCCAATTCGTTTGTTCTAAGGATGCAGTCCACAGTAGACCCATCGTTACTGGAAATAGACCCTTGGTATAGACCTTCCGTCTTTCCGAGTTGTCTAACCATCCAGAAAACCCCTATAAAAATATATATTTTCTTCATGGGAATGCTCATACCATTAACTCAATATACAAGCCAGTTATGCAAATTTACCCTGGATAAGTTTTCTTCCCTCACAACGTACTCCATATTATCTGGAAAATCCATTAAAATGACACAAAATACGCCGTATTTCGTTCATTTCAAGGAAAAATCTTGACAATCGATTTCAATAAGATTTCTCTCCAGTGTTCCCCGTCTCCAAGCGAGATAAAAAAGCTATTCAAAATATGGGGTTGGCCATGCCGATTGTTGTCACATATTCCATATGTAACATAACCCTATTTTTAAACATCTGAAAAACGTACGAAACTGAGGCTGACGAAGGTTGACTTCGCGGTCCGACCCGCCATATAGCTCAACCGAGCCATCCACCCGCATATGTCATTTTGAAGGAAAGGTAGTACCCACAAGCTTGGTGCTATAAATACTGGTTACCACAGAGGAAATCTAGTTATCATCTTGTCAGACCCGGGCGCTCCACTGTATTAAAAATTCCCAGGGGGACCAATATACCGTTCGTAGATCGCCATGGCTGTTTTTCTGATGCAGGGGCGCATTTTTCTAGACATTTCATGGAATTTACTCTAATTCATCGAAATGCAGTGACGCCCGTCAACGCCCGTCGTTACGTCTTAACGGCCGTCTCTGCAACTTCACGCCCTATCCCAACGCCTTATGCATTGTTCATCTTCTATGGACGGACATCATTATGTTGTTGGTTGAAGAAGATAATTTCCCGTCTTCAGCTGCGTCTCCATGAAGGCTTGAAATGCCTCATGCTACCCCTCCTCCTCCTCCTCCTCCTCTTCCTCCTCCTCCTCCTCACACACGCTGGGGTAACTCTACCAGGTAGCGAGAGCGAACATGGTCACCTTTTTACCAAACGCGTTTCTTTGCACCTCTGAATCTCCCCCTTTCTATACTCCCCATGTGCGCAGGCGCATATCACTCCCAGTCTGACTCTAGTCCACGAGTGTTTCACTTATATACCCCACACGACCCATTCGGACCGATATTGAACTATATCGACCCCAAAACGGCCATCCCATGCAACATAGCCTTCCTTCTACGCCACACCTGTCCTGTCGGACGTAGAGTGACATCATCCTCAATTAGTCCTTCCTCCCAATATGGTGCTTGTATTAGCCCACTATATCGGTCAGCCAATCAATAACGCTCTTCTACGACCCACTTCGAATTTCAAATGTAGTCGAGGTCAGTGACGTCTCGTGTCTATTTATAAGTTATTTGAACATTGAAGGGGGCCAGATATATCAAGGGAAGTTCGAAGTGGGAACGTAGGAATTGGCTTGATAAAATGAAGATGGGCCCATTCGGACCACTGATAATCCACCTCGACCTCAAAACGCCCACCCCCTGTCTGAAATGTTTTTTTTTTGCTGATTAATTTTCGAACACTGGTACCTGTATTCCACAAAATGCACACCCCTCAATCGAGAGGACAATTCGCATCTATTAGCTTATCAATGTGTTACTATTTCGCCGGACTAATACGTAAATTAAATTCAAGTTTCCAATAATGAGCAAAAGCATATGTAAGTAACTATTTTGCAGGATTAACAGTAACGACTGGAAAACAGAGGGAAAATAATTAATCGCTTGTGTAGCTCAATGGAACTGTGAGATATTACATTTTGGAGACATCCTGATGAATGTCTCCTGATAAAACGCGCCACGTTGCATTTTATCTCGAATCATACAACCCTTTTTAATAGTAAGGCTTTGTTTTCTACCATTTTAGACTAGTGGTTATATGCTGTCAAAGTAAAGGTGAGGTGTGAGGTCATTTTAGTTTCGTTTTCGGCCGGAAAACAGTAAGATTCCACATTTCCTTTGAGCTACACAAGCTATTAATTAGTTTTTCTTCTGTTTTCCAGTCGTTACTGTTAATCCTACAAAACTGTTACTTACATAAGCTTTTGGTTCATTATTGGAAACTTGAATTTATTTTACGTATTAGTCCGGCGAAATATGAACACATTGACAAGCTAATAGATGCGTATTGTCCTCGCATTTTGTGGAACACAGGTACCAGTGTTCGAAAATTAATCAGCAATATAACATATCTGACAGCGAAACAAATAAATTATGTGGTACATAGTCTCCATGTATGTTAAATATCTTGCCATTCTTGCTTTGTTGCAGTAAATTCTCAGCAAATTACCAACATCGGTCAGAAGCTACAAGGATCGGAAATCGCAGATGTGAACATTTTGTTGTTGTTCGAAATTAACACCCCAAATCACAATACAACGAAACAATACGAGATAGAACACGACTATATGATACGATACAATACAATAAAATGCAAAATAATACCGTACATTACAATACAATATATTACAATTCAACATATTACAACTCAATACATTACAAAACAGTACAATTCTAAACAATACCATACCATACGGTACGGTAAAATATATCATAATACAACACCTCACAGTACAAACACACATACACCTTTACATAAAAGAAGAAAGTTAACAAAGATTGTGAATTTTATTTAATACGTTTGTACAACGTATAGTGGCAAACTTCAATAGATAATTTGGTTGATAATTTGTTGTCTCGTGAACAATATGGAATATATGCTCCCCAGACATGCGCACTTTTGTAAACCAAAAGGCGACGCGCGACGCGAATGTCCGTCGCGCGTCGCGCGTCGACTTTTTAAAAGTCGACGCGCGACGCGCGACGGAAAAAGTCGACGTCGTTTACAATGCTAGGAGATAGGGCAAAAGTCGACGTCGACTTTTGAAACACGAGTTTTGGCCTATCTCTTTAACATTGCAAAAGGCGACTCGCGACGGAGAGGGCGACGTCGCCTTTTAAAACGCGATGTTGACTTTTTCTGTCGCACGTCGCGCGTCGAATTTTGATTCTTCAAAAAGGCGACGCACGACGCGCGACGCAAAAAGTTGACGTCGCGTTTTGAAAGGCGACGTCGCCCTCTCCGTCGCGCGTCGACATTTACAATGCTAAGAGATAGGCCAAAAGGCGACGTCGACTTTTGAAACACGACGTCGAGTTTTGGCCTATCTCTTTAACATTGTAAAAGTCGACGCGCGACGGAAAGGGCGACGTCGCGTTTCAAAACACGACGTCGACTTTTCGCGTCGCGCGTCGTGCGTCGACTTTTGCAAGTCGACGCGCGAGATCAAATTGGCACAAATAGAACACCATACTTTAAAGAATCCATCCAAGTTTACAAAACATTGCATGGCCTGTCGCCTCCTTATTTAAGTGACCCATTGGCGGCATCCCACCATGAACATGAAAGGCGAATACGATCAACACAGACACATTCATTGTACATGCAAGCACATAGAACAAAGCATTCGAAAAGAGCTTTTCGTATAATGGCCCGAAATTTTGGAATGAAATTCCCGTGTCCAGCAGCCTTCATATATTTAAATCCACACATGCAGCATATGCTAAGAGCCTACTAGTTAGCTAGTCTTAGTTATTTATCTATGCAATATATTAATATTCACAATGTTTTGCTATTTAAGTAAACAGTTATTATATTCTATTTGTATATATACTTGCTTTTGTACATTATCTCTATATGTCGACCCTTTGGTAGAAAGTCGACAGCCTAAGAGTGTAATATCGACTATATATAAAGTATTTTATCATAATAATTAATATCATGAATCAGAGTAAGAAAAGTTGAGAAAAAAAAATGCAAATTGATAATTTCCTAATCATTATTCCGAGACAAGGGATGGGCTTCAAGAGCATCAGATGATATGATGATCCCCGATTTTTAATATATTGTTGTGTGTATAACACGTTATTGGAGGCATTGGAGCATCACTATGTATAACGTGTGAACGGCTGGTTTCACTATTCAATGTTACTGCTGAGATATTCACAAATTACCATATTGAATTTCCACGTAACCGTTGTTGAATATACCTTGCCTTGCTGGTGTAATATCAGTCATTTACTTTCATACCATCAAGGGCTCCACTCTGTCTTTGCGCTTACTCGTATAGGGAATTCCAAAACTAGGAGACACCCAAGAAACTTGATATCCATATATCATCACTGCTCGTTCTATAGTTTTCTCATATATTTCATAGTTTATCAAACCGCCAAGACCCGGGTGTAATGGATCAGAAGGAGAATGTATTACAGTTACTCCATTCCTTTACATTTGTAACAAAACGCAAATATATTAGTTGTGTTAATGAAATGATTTACTTCAGGAAATCATTGTTTTGTGGCCTACTATCTCCACAGCGAATACACAGTTATGCTACTCCATCAGCCAGCCACCGGCAGTGGATGTCTCATGGATATAACCCTACCTGGCATTGGTTTTTTGGGATCTGTCCAGTCTAGGCCGGGAAAGGGGCCATTTCGCCTACCCCCCATCTAAATATTTTTTCTTACTTCTTGAGCTAGGGAGGTGAAACTAACCACACGATATCCTTATCCGAGATGGTCGCTTTGATGACGTCACAGTGACGTCATATTCAAAATAGGCATTTTGGGGTCGATTTTTAGATCCGATTTTTTTATTTATGTGTTTTCTTTGCAAAAATTCCATGTTAAATTAGTAAAGAATAGTCTAATGTGAAATAAAATAGATTTTGCCCAATTTTCCTCGAAGAAAAGCAGGCATTTTAAAGAAAATTGACGAAAACATCACTCTTCTGGCACCCCACATGGCCGCCATCTTGAATTTCCCCAGATCCGCTACTCCGGGGGGTATGCAAATAGGCTCAAAATGAACCCAATATGATTAACTGAAAAGTGTCAGAGGGTCAGCTTTCATTTTTGTGTCGTTCCGGAGACAGAGGAAAAGGTTTGGTGGGGAGGGAGCCATAACCCCCCCCCACAAGCCAGATAGGGTTAATAACCATGTTCACACTATCATACTGTTTGTCTCCCAGCCAATACCACTGATTTATGGACGGTTCTGTTATTATTAAGGGGCGCGCGATGGTGCGGGATGATTGAGAAAAGATATCTCTCCCCGCCTCCTCATCATTAAGCTGTCAGCTCTTTGTCTTCTTTAATCAGGCTATCTCTGGGGCACGCGTTCGACTCTCCTTCCCACAACTCCACCCAGTTCGTAAGGCACCGACGCCTGTCAAGCGTTTATTCCCCACGCTTTGATTGTGCTTGTTCATTTGAACACCATGGAGATGTAATACACATTATATTCAAGCGGTCCATTCAACTGAGTTAAGGGGAATTAGACAAAAATGACAAAATGTAGCCCTAGAGATCTTCCTTGCTACGATCGTATTTTCCCGTCAACCTACGACATTTATCTCAGAATTTGAGAAACTTTGAATGGAGGCGTTTGACTCGTGATCAACCGCGCTTTTTATTCGTCAGCTTGTTCACATACAGATAAAAAGACTATGTGCAGACGGTGACCGTTGGAGCCTAGGGTCACCAGCATAATTTCACCAGGCACACACAAATTAAGAAGTCAATTGGAAGCAGCGCCAGGTGCTCGACCACGAGACATTTACAGCGGTATATCGAATGAACATAATACTGACGGCCATACATTGGCTTGTATCATAATTCGAGTAGTGGGATAAAATTCCAGCGGCGTTGGAAAATTCTAAAACATGAGGACGGTCTCTGAGAAATGAAAGTGTTATCGAGTCCAATACAGTATAGAAAAAACGTCTAGTTTCCACATAATGTAGAAGGTAAGTTGTACCCGACCTAACGTTGATGACAATTGAAACTCTTCCAGAAGATGTAGGACTCATTTTATGTAAAGACAAATACTTACTTTGGCCCGACAAGTTGGTGATTTCAGTGACTGGGTAGGATTTAACGTCGGTTCCAACAGTTTTCAGTTAAATCACGACGATGCCTACATGTGCCAGAACATGAGAGTGCCCACTCTGAGCTCAACGTTAACTTCGGTGATCTGACAATAGCTGGTGTGGTCAATGCGATATATACGCCGTACGTTGATGAATTCATATCGCTATTACGATCAATATATTAATATTGTTTAAATCCTCGAAAGTTTGGCTTTTGGAAAATAGAGACGATATATGTGCTGATATGGTACATAGCTCTCACACCAAAAAGGCCTTTGACAGAGGGTGCTGAGAAATCCACTCTGTGGGAATACAATACATTAAACATGTTACAGAGATAAGACTTTTAATACAACACATGAAGTTCACAAATATTTGCAAATTTTTTCCACTGGCTCTGAACCGTTTAGCTGCTTCATTGAATCCACATTTACAGATCGAGACGTACATTCCTGACTATACTTAAGTAATTCAAGAGAACCTGTGCCTTTAGTACATTCACTCCTTTACCGTAATGACTTCCATCTGGAGAGGCAACTCCTCTGGTCAAATTAACAGTCTCCATAACAGGAATACTGTTCGACTCTAAGAACTGCCGCATGGCTTTGTTATAAAGTACCCTTTTGGGATATAACTGTTCAGGAACCAGTAGAGTTTTCAGTAAACCAGGGGAGTGAACTCCAATCCACAATAATTTTGGTTGGCTCTCGTTTTTGCGAGATTTCAGCAGGTTCAATACAGGGGACAACACTTTGGAAATCATTGTAGTGGCGTTGTATCTGTCATAAACACCGAGGCCCATAACAATAAGAGAATTAGGCTGACCGGTCAATCTAGATAGAGTTTTAATGATTTTAGGAGCATCATGCGAGGAATACAATTCAACCAGGCTGATCTGAACTCTGTCACCGCATAACACGTGAACCCGCCGATAGTGTTTCTTACATATCTTAACCGTGAACATATACAGTCCAGAGCATTTGGATCCGATTTCTGAAAGAACACATTGGAAAAGCATCGCTAGATTTTGGATTATGATTTTTCAAACATTTGATATTTTTTCAACATTGCTGTGTACGAACAAACTCGGCATATCGATTGAATAGAAAATATGTATGCATGGTCGTGCTCACAATAATATTAACTGGTGTCTAGATATGAACCGGTCTACTAACCAGAACCAGTACTAGTGACTCTACTGCAAGTTTCAAAGATATTTTGAAACCAAATATAAATGTCATATTAGAACAACGAGTGGTCTAATTTATATAACTATTTGTTCAGTCCTAAATGCAAAACACAATACCTACCCTTTGTGAGATTTTCCGCCATACACCCATTGACATCATTTCCCGTTAAAATGATTTGTAGTCCCATGTACATATGTCGCATGAAGGAGTCTCCTATAAACGTGATATTCATGTCTCCAAGTATGTTACAAGCTTCTTCCTTCTTCAATCTCTTCAATTCACACTGATAATTAGTATGTTTCCATGTGGACAACTCGGCGTACAATTGCTGTCGTAAATCATAGCAACGTTTACATGTGCAAATTTCCTTCGGTAGATTTCGACAATAACTGTAGAAACAACATGGGGTCGATCCATCCGGGTCGCAAACCGCCCTAAACCATTTTAGATTGGTAGCAAACGATATATTACCACATCGATTGTCTCTCCTCTGAAGATGATGCGGCAGATTATATTCATCTCTGCTTTTCCAAAAGAATATTCTCATTTGTTCCTCTTGTTCCTTCGTGAATGGTTTTTCAATCCATTTTCCGTCTACGAGACAGTCAAGGATAAATTGTTTTGAAATATCTGTCCTGGTTTTCAGACGATAAGGGAATTGAGTAATTTTCGCTGTTGATGTAGGCCTATGTGTTATTCCTGTTGCGTAATGAGTCTTAATGTGCATATCCGTGAGACAAAGGTAGATGACAACAGAAACCAACGGAACCATCAGACATGCCAGACTAACTTTCGAGAACTTCTGCACAAACATGTTTCGAGTATTATGTGATTCCTGGGAAAGATAAAGAAACGAAACATGTTCTGGTTATTACCAATGAAACAGATTTCATCCGGCACATACTTAAATAAGAGTTGAATAATAGAAATAATATTCAAACAAGAGTTGTGGAAAAGTTTCTTGACCCGAACGTATCCGTGCAGAGATAATATAAGGGCGCCTTATTGTCAATGACATCTTCAGTCCAATATCAATGAATTGTTATCAAGGTCATCTTTGCCGGCCAATGTAAGGCAGCTTAATTTATTAAAGAAGTCAACTTTACTGATTCATGTATGTCTGTCCAAATATATGTGGTATAAGTTTGTCTCAAGCTGTCCGGTGAGGTACATTTAGTAATAGTTTTTCATGCGTTAATGGTTATGCAGTTTGCCGTTGGATACACCATATAGTGGTAGAGGCAGATTATGTGTAATTACGGGTGTACAGTCTGTACCGAGTGTGCTAGAATCATAGATGTGTCCCGATACTAAAAGACAGATGTCCAACAACAGCACATAGTTCCTTTGTATATGTTTAGTATATACTTATTTTTTTGTCTCATATTATCTTTATTATAAGAAAAGCAAACTCTGTGAAGTTTCTTCTCCCAGTTTCTCACAAAAAAGGCCAGATGATTCTTTGGCATATCTCACGTGTCCGGTCATAGCTGCAGTGATGTGGTGAATGCCATTTATTTGCTATATTGTTATTCATGTAGGTCACAAAATATTCTTGAATCTTGAGTAAACTCACATAATGACCATCTTCGCATTTCAAGTTAAATGTTACACTAACATTCCACCATTCACCTTGACCTATCGCAACTTCTCTGGGTGGTGTTTAGTTGATTCGTCGCGATATAGCTGAAATATTGTTGAAAGCGACGTTAAATTCTATTCACTCACTCCTTGACCCAATGAATAAGGTAAATTGTTCAAACCGTAAACGCACGTGATGTCATATAGCCAATCAATATATGAGCTTGTAAACACCGTGCAGCGTTGATTTTCCTTGATGTCTGTCTGTGTGATTTCCAAATATGGCAAGTGGTGATTGTATTGATGTTCATTTCCTTGGAATAGCCAATAGACCACCAAACCCGTATTCTGATCAGAAAATGTGTTGTGTTCAGCCAAGGCAAACAGTTGTAGTGTTCCACTTGGATATGCGAATACAAAGAATACTCATTCTTAATTCAAATATTAAGAATACTGATCAGCGATACGGATTTTATAGTTTTGGAACATCATGATGTCTTGTCAGCATCACTGAAAACTGTTGACCGCTTCTCTCTTGCAGGAAACAAGCCTATGTTTATGTATACCTGATTGTCCTTTGGAATTTGGTGCTAATACTGTTATATGGAATATGGAATAGGTCTTTGGATTATGGACGCGGATGTTCTTTAATGGACGACGGCTGAATTATGAACGACGGACTAGACGCTTGGGTATGCGAAGCTGCATAATGACATGCTCATGTTACTGAGGAGGTTAGTTAGTTGATGCGGTAGATCTGTCCAGAGAATAAAGCAAGCCAACGTGTACGCATGGTTCTGTTCAACCTTTCCCTCTATGTCAAGCTTCCTCATAACACTTTATTGTGCTTAATGTCCTCATATATTCAATGCCGGAAATTTCTTTGAAAATAAGCACGTTATTTCCACCGATTTGTGGGATAATCAAAGACTTCTTCTCAGTGGGCCGGCATCTTTTCCCATCAGCTTTGTAACGTTGTGTTTAGTTGATACATGAAAAGATTCAGCAAGTGAACGTTTCCTTCTCGAAGTTTTCATTCTGTACAAATCATTGTAAATGTGGTTTTGTGACTGTGGTTAACATGGTAGGATGGAGCTCTGGGTCAGCGTCAGGCTTCACATAATTGTGTTTGAACAGAAGAACTTGAATTTTACTACTAACCGCACTGCGGTGGTCTAATGGTTAGAGCGTCGGTCTCGTAAGCGGTAGGTACTGGGTTCGATCCCAGGCCGGGTCATACCTAAGACTTGAAAAATGGAACTTGTTGCTCCCTCGATTACGCTCAGCATTAAGAGGATAGAACAAGGACTGGTTCGCTCGGTGTCAGTATAATGTGACTGAGTGGGGTGTCATGTCTGCCTACGGCATGATATTTCAGTGGGACAGCACTATGAAATGGCAGCATTAGATCTGCTCTGTTACAAGTAGGTACCCCTGCCCCTGCCCCTCCCCTCCCTTCCCTTCCCCGTCCTGATATAGCTGAAAAAATGTTGAAAGCGACGTTAAACCCTATTCACTCACTCACTCACTCACTCACTCCTTGAATTCTACTAATATTATTCCTGTTCTGCCCGTCCCTGCTATCTAAAGGTGACATAGCTTATCACTCCCCATCAGATGACTTGTTATGACTATTATGTCAAAATATTTAAAACATTTGCATCTAATTACAATAACAACGCATATAAGGGGAGTGAGAAGAGGTGCCGACATACTGACAAAGCCACATGACTTCACAGTATAGTCTTATAATACCTATCAAACTGGTAAGGAGCCGTGTGGTCATGTCACCCAGGATGTCCACATGAGTCGCTACAATAAAAGCGTTGCTGGGACAAAAATCCTCACAGAAATCACTTTTTATTGACGACTGTTTGATCTTGTACCTAGGTTCATCTAAATAATCCAATTTACGGAAAGCATACGAAACAGAATTCTCATTCATGTCAAAAAAAGGATCCTCTAAATACACGTGGCGTCGCGATGAGGGGCCATAAGGAATCCTGGCTTGGCTAGCGAAGACGTTTCCTTGGATGGACTGCTGAGGTCACACTGACTTTTTGGCCGAATTTATCGAACTGTATTGCCTTGTTTACAAGCGTGTAGAGGTTGGCAATGTGGAATACTTGGCTAGCAAGGAAGCTCAGGAAAGGTTATTTCTACTTTTTGACCAACTGTATGGAAGACATATTATACCCCATCTTATACCTCATACCAGATTTGTTGAACTTGATTGAACTCGGTCACATGATATTCTGTAATTCCTGATATGAAATGCAAGTATAATATTACACTTTATGGAATAGCCGACTGTCCTCAGGTCTAGAGGCAATAGTTCAGGATCTCAAGCGCAGTTGCCTCCTGTTGCTATGGATAAAGCCTGTGGTCCAACATATCACAGTTGACTGAATTACAGCCATACTCATAATAGGGATCCAGTACAACCTGACCGCAGGCGAATGCACTGGCACAGTTCCGAAGAATATAACACAGCTATTAGGTGTGATCTGATAGAATCAGTCTACTGGCGCAGCTGACTTTTCGGTTGGTCAATTCTTGATTTGAAAAGGGGACCTTCCAAACAGCACAGCGATGTAGGGTGAGAGGCTACTGAGTGACAAACCGCAGGTTCATTGTTTTATTCGCTAATTAGTCTGAAATGACAGAAAGGCTCTCATCACAACATGCACCTTGTACCCTGACAATCTGTCATCCCTACATACATGTAGTTGGTAATAGGATTTATTTTATCACACACTACGGCAGTTCCATGCGCATAAACTATATTCATGCGAAACACAAAAAATAAAAAAACAATAACATAAACTCGCTAGCAGTGAAACCAGTGCAGGTTATTGATGAACAGATTTTCGGAGATATTTTGTTAATGAATAACGAGGTTTTTACAATGATAGAAGAAAGGTTGTATTGGCGAAGTAACCTCTACGCTGATACCGTGTTAACGATAATTTCAATTGCGGGCAGTGGTTGTAGACTAGACGAAAGTCGTTCAGCTGACATGCGCTGTTCGAAGTTTGAATTGCAGCAACTGGTGCACGAGATTCTGAAATATGTTCCTCCCCAACTCTTTTTATACAACAGACATGTTGCAATAATACATACTTCGTCTACGCCCATAGAAAAGGTACAGATCGGTCCAGTTCGAAGTTTTCGGTACCGACGATGTAATTTTGTTGTTGTTGTTGTTGTTGTTTTTGTCTAAATTGTATCGGGCATGGAAATAAGTTTGTGCTACATGTACCAGTGTATATAATAATCCATTACATTTAGGATTATTTTAGAAGCATCGGTATAGGAACAAGTCATTGCACGCTGTGGGTGTGAAATCATGACTAGTCAGTTCGAGGCAGGGTGATATTCAAGTAGTGCGGCGTTGAATTTCACCTTTCTTGAGCTGACACATCTGCATGACATTGCTCATTTCTGTTTTCTCTTCCCAGACCATGACATCCATTACCACATCACCCGTTAAACTTTCTAATAGCTTTAAAAACAGGAGTGAACAACATATTAGAATGAGAGTGGAACATGTACCTGTAACATCTAGTGACCCCAGTGGTTCAATGGTAATGACAGCGCTAGCCGCCTGGACCTTTCGTCAGAACGTAGGGTAATACCTGTAGCTTCGTGGAACCTTTCTGTAGCAATGTGTCAAACGAACAGCCAATGTATATCACCGGCGCGTCATTCTGCCGTAAACATATGTGTGTTCCAGATCAAACACGAATCGTTGTGAATATCTCTCCGGCTTGTGCATGAAAGAAAATATATATTTCAACAACGTCGATCTAGCTCCTTATCACAATGGCAGTATAACCGCACAAAAGTCAGGTTCGAGAATGCATTTTATAGTCCTTAGAAATATGATGGACAAACGAATGAAAGACGCCTAAGTATACGCATACCACAGTGCGGGGTATGGTCATGGTGTGAAACTATATCGAACACGCATATGAAGTGGAGATGTATATGAATTATTCTTAGTAAAGCCATTATGTTGACTTTGACACGGCGCTGAACTTATTTCCTTATTCCTTATTCCCGTTTCGTCCTTACCATTATGTCCTTCATAACACGAATAGGACCATGTTTTCCCCAATAAATTTTCTTTCCTGTGAATATAAATTTGAGAAGAATGCTTCAAAATGTGTGCTATGAAGTACATTTATAAAGGACATGTATTTGTTGCTCCCAATCGCCCAGAAATCGAATTTGCGCCACTTTTGGAGTGGTCTAGATATCTTCCTAATACATGTATCTATCTTTCTGACCCATTTTTGGGTGTCTAACTTGGAGATGCCATACTCTCCGATACAGCGCTAAATGGGTATTATCTGTATATGGTAAATTTACACCGACTCTCTTTGTTGCTCCCAATCACCCAGAAATCTTATTTGTGCCACTTTTAGAGTGGTCTAGTTGTATCTTCCTAATACATTTATCTATCTTTCTGACCCATTTTTGGATGTCTAACTTGGAGATTCCATACTCTCCGAGACAGCGCTAAATGGGTATTATCTGGATATGGTCAATTTACACCCACTCTCTTTGTTGCTCCCAATCATCCAGAAATCGAATTTGCGAGTGGTCCAGATATCTTTCTAATACAAATATCAATCTTTCTGACCCATTCGTGGGTGTCTAATTTGGAGATGCCATACTCTCTGAGACAACGTTAAATGGGTATTATCGGGATATGGTCAATTTACCCCCACTCTATTTGTTGCTCCCAATTATCCAGAAATCTTACTTGCGCCACTTTTAGAGTGGTCTAGGTATCTTCCTAATACATTTATCTATCTTTGTGACCCATTTTTGGGTGTCTAACTTGGAGATGCTATACTCTCGGAGACAACGCTAAATGGATATTATCTGGATATGGTCAATTTACACCGACTCTATTTGTTGCTCCCAGTCACACAGAAATCGAATTTGCGCCACTTTTAGAGTGGTCTAGATATTTTTCTAATACATTTATCTATCTTTGTGACCCATTTTTGGGTGTCTAACTTGGAGATGCCATACTCCCCGATACAGCGCTAAATGGGTATTATCTGGATATGGTCAATTTACACCCACTCAATTTGTTGCTCCCAATCAACCAGAAATCTTACTTGCGCCACTTTTAGAGTGGTCTAGATATCTTCCTAGTACATTTATATATCTTTGTGACCCATTTTTGGGTGTCTAACTGGGAGATGCTATACTCTCGGAGACAACGCTAAATGGGTATTATCTGGATATGGTCAATTTACACCGACTCTATTTGTTGCTCCCAATCACACAGAAATCGAATTTGCGCCACTTTTAGAGTGGTCTAGATATTTTCCTAATACATTTATCTATCTTTGTGACCCATTGTTGGGTGTCTAACTTGGAGATGCCATACTCTCCGAGACAGCGCTAAATGGGTATTATCTGGATATGGTCAATTTACAACGTCTCTATTTGTTGCTCCCAATCACCCATAAATCTTATTTGCGCCACTTTTAGAGTGGTCTAGATGTCTTTCTAATAAATTTATCTATCTTTCTGACCCATTTTTGGGTATCTATCTTGGAGGTGCCATACTCTCCGAGACAGCGCTAACTGGGTATTATCTGTATATGATCAATTAACCCCACCCAATTTGTTGCTCCCAGTCACCCAGAAATCGAATTTGTGCCACTTTTAGGGTGGCCTAGATATCTTCCTAATACATTTATCTATCTTTGTGACCCATTTTGGGGTGTCTAACTTGGAGATTCCATACTCTCCGAGACATCGCTAAATGGGTATTATCTGGATATGGTCAATTGACAACGTCTCTATTTGTTGCTCCCAATCACCTATAAATCTTATTTGCGCCACCTTTAGGGTGGTCTAGATATCTTTCTAACAAATTTATCTAATTTTCTGACCCATTTTTGGGTATCTAACTTGGAGGTGCCATACTCTCCGAGACAACGCTAAATGGGTATTATCTGGATATGATCAATTTACACCGACCCTATTTGTTGCTCCCAATCACCCAGAAATCGAATTTGCGCCACTTTTAGAGTGGTCCACGTATCTTCCTAATATATTTGTCTATCTTTCTGACCCGTTTTTGGGTGTCTAACTTGGAGATGCCATACTCTCCGATACAGCGCTAAATGGGTATTATCTGTATATGGTAAATTTACACCGACTCTCTTTGTTGCTCCCAATCACCCAGAAATCTTATTTGCGCCACTTTTAGTGTGGTCTAGATATCTTCCTAATACATTTATATATCTTTCTGACCTATGTTTGGGTGTCGAACTTGGAGATGCCATACTCTCCGAGACAGCGCTAAATGGGTATTATCTGGGTATGGTCAATTTACGCCCACTCTCTTTATTGCTCTCAATCACCCAGAAATCTTACTTGCGCCACTTTTAGAGTGGTCTAGATATCTTCCTAATACATTTATCTATATTTGTGACCCATTTCTGGGTGTTTAACTTGAAGATGCTATACTCTCGGAGACAACGCTATTATCTGGATATGGTCAATTTACACCGACTCTATTTGTTGCTCCCAATCACACAGGAATCGAATTTGCGCCACATTTAGAGTGGTCCAGATATTTTCCTAATACATTTATCTATCTTTGTGACCCATTTTTGGGTGTCTAACTTGGAGATGCCATACTCCCCGAGACAGCGCTAAATGGGTATTATCTGGATATGGTCAATTTACACCGACTCTATTTGCTGCTCCCAATCACTCAGAAATCGAATTTCCGCCACTTTTAGAGTGGTCTAGATATCTTTCTACATTTATCTATCTTTCTGACCCATTTTTGGGTGTCTAACTTGGCGATTCCATACTCTCCGAGACAGCGCTAAATCGGTATTATCTGGGTATGGTCAATTGACGCCCACTCTCTTTGTTGCTCCCAATCACCCAGAAATCGAATTTGCGCCACTCTTAGAGTGGTCTAGGTATCTTCGTAATACATGTATCCATCTTTCTGACCCATTTTTGGGTGTCTAACTTGGAGATGCCATTCTCTCCGATACAGCGCTAAATGGGTATTATCTGTATATGGTCAATTTACACCGACTCTATTTGTTGCTCCCAATTACACAAATCGAATTTGCGCCACTTTCAGAGTGGCCTAGATATCTTCCTACTACATTATTCTATCTTTGTGACCCATTTTTGGGTGCCTAACTTGGATAATACCCATTTAGCGCTGTCTCGGGGAATATGGCATCTCCAAGTTAGACACCCAAAAATGGTTCACAAAGATAGATAAACTTATTAGGAAGATATCTAGACCACTGTAAAAGTGGCGCTAATTCGATTTGTGGGTGATTGGGAGCAACAAATAGAGTCGGTGTAAATTGCCCATATCCAGATAATACCAATTTAGCGCTGTCTCGGAGGGTATGACATCTCCAAGTTAGACACCCAAAACTGGGTCAAGTAGATAGATAGATGTATTAGGAAGATATCTAGACCACTATAAAAGTGGCGCAAATTGGATTTCTGGGTGACTGGGAGCAACAGATAGAGTCGGTGTAAATTTCCCATATTCAGATAATACCCATTTAGCGCTGTCTCGGAGGGTATGGCATCTCCAAGTTAGACACCGAAAACTGGGTCAGGAAGATAGATAATTGCATTAGGAAGATATCTAGAGCCCTCTAAAAGTGACGCAAATTCGATTTCTGGGAGGCTGGGGGCAACAAGTAGAGTCGGTGTAAATTGCTCATATCCAGGTAATACCCATTTAGCCCTGTCTCGGAGGGTATGGCATCTCCAAGTTAGACACCCAAAACTGGCTCAGGAAGATAGATAAATGTATTAGGAAGATATCTAGACCACTCTAAAAATGGCGCAATTCGATTTATGGGTGATTGGGAGCAACAAATAGAGTCGGTGTTAATTGCCCATATACAGACAATATCCATTTAGGGCTGTCTCGGAGGGTATGGTTACTTCAAGTTAGACACCCAAAACTTGGTCAGGAAGATAGATGAATGTATTAGAAAGATATCTAGACCACTGTAAAAGTGGCGCAAATTCGATTTGTGGGTGATTGGGAGCAACAAATAGAGCCGGTGTAAATTGACCATATACAGATAATACCAATTTAGCGCTGTCTCGCAGGGTATGACATCTCCAAGTTAGACACCCAAAACTGGGTCGCGGAGATAGATAGATGTATTAGGAAGATATCTAGACCACTATAAAAGTGGCGCAAATTCTATTTCTGGGAGATTGGGAGCAACAAATAGAGCCGGTGTAAATTGACCATATACAGATAATACCAATTTAGCGCTGTCTCGCAGGGTATGACATCTCCAAGTTAGACACCCAAAACTGGGTCGCGGAGATAGATAGATGTATTAGGAAGATATCTAGACCACTATAAAAGTGGCGCAAATTCTATTTCTGGGAGATTGGGAGCAACAAATAGAGCCGGTGTAAATTGACCATATACAGATAATACCAATTTAGCGCTGTCTCGCAGGGTATGACATCTCCAAGTTAGACACCCAAAACTGGGTCGCGGAGATAGATAGATGTATTAGGAAGATATCTAGACCACTATAAAAGTGGCGCAAATTCTATTTCTGGGAGATTGGGAGCAACAAATAGAGCCGGTGTAAATCGACCATATACAGATAATACCAATTTAGCGCTGTCTCGCAGGGTATGACATCTCCAAGTTAGACACCCAAAACTGGGTCGCGGAGATAGATAGATGTATTAGGAAGATATCTAGACCACTATAAAAGTGGCGCAAATTCTATTTCTGGGAGATTGGGAGCAACAAATAGAGTCGGTGTAAATTGCCCATATCCAGATACTACCAATTTAGCGCTGTCTCGGAGGGTATGACATCTCCAAGTTAGACACCCAAAACTGGGTCAGAGAGCTAGATAGATGTATTAGGAAGATATCTAGACCACTATAAAAGTGGAGCAAATTGGATTTCTGGGTGATTGGGAGCAACAGATAGAGTCGGTGTAAATTTCTCATATTCAGATAATACCCATTTAGCGCTGTCTCGGAGGGTATGCCATCTCCAAGTTAGACACCGAAAACTGGGTCAGGAAGATAGATAAATGCATTAGGAAGATATCTAGAGCCCTCTAAAAGTGGCGCAAATTCGATTTCTGGGAGATTGGGAGCAACAAATAGAGTCGGTGTAAATTGCTCATATCCAGATAATAGCCATTTAGCCCTGTCTCGGTTAATAAACTACATGGGTCTAAGCGATGTCATAAGGGCTCCCACTATCAACTTTCTGTTCAGTGCGAGAGCTAACTATCCGATCACCTCACGTACCCATATTTTCCAAAATCCAATCTTCCAATGAGAATATAAATATACTGATCATAATATTTATATGAATTTATCAAATTGTTTTATTCAAATTAAATGTATTGGAGCGATATACAAGACGTGGGGGAAATTGACGACGTCTTAAGACTAAAATGATTCTCGTACGTAGCTTTAGTATCTCAGCCGCGCTTTTATTGCAGGTGCTCATGTGGAGGCCATGACGTATCCTCACAGCTCCTAGCACCGGCTTAAGCGGAATTAGATACGCTAACTCGGGAGCTGTGAGGACAGATTAGCTCTAACAACTCATCTGATGTTAATGAATGAGCATCGTGGACGTCTGATGGAGTAAATAAACGCCTCAACATGGGTAACCTGGCAAATGCAAGAATGCACAAAGAAACTAACCTGTAATAATGGCCGACGTCGTACGGCTTAACTTTCCCACCAAAGAATAAACCTACATATATTTGTCGAGTGACATATACAGAGGGCGGACCTCGGGGACTAACAGTCCACCAGAAGAATCCTGCCATTTACAGGTAATAAATTGAAGCGATATGCAAGAGGTGGGGAAAATTGCCGAAGTCTTCACATAAACTGAATCTACATTTGCAAACGTCTGATTATCGAAGTTTTAAGATTTTCATCCACGTATGCGCATGAGTTTCGGTACTCTGTTGAAACTAGAAATGTTTTCATTATTGATGAACTGAAGCGATTCTTATAACTTATATTTGGAGCAAGCAAAACTGATCGACACCAACGACAAACTCTTTTTGGACCATTCGTCAAAAACTTCAAGGAAAGCAAAATTTTTTTTGGCTAATCAATTTAACGTTGGACAAAGGAAAAATGGGGAAAAGTCCCGATTCTGGTGGCTTTCCCGTTGAATACTAGATGTGTTTTCAGAACGATATCGCGGCATTAATTTTACGTTCAGTTATACCCAGGCATTCAAACAAGTAACGCTATCAACGTTTCATCAAAAGATAACAATGATAAATCTTTACTTAGTGAATACGTTAGAAAAACGTTTTATCATCGATCTATCCCCTTAATATGGGTGTTATGTTTTATATAGGACTCCCCAAGATTAAACCCAGGATTTATCACAAATGACACCGGATATGGATACAATGGATATATCAGATTTATCAGATAGATTACCAAAACAATGTTTAGTGCCTTAATTGAAATCAGCCAAATTTCAACACTATCTAGCAACCGCTTCAGGGCGAAATGCATATGTCTGTAGCCTAGGCCATACAAAGGTCCTTTCGGAAAATTTCCATCCGGAAAAGGTAGTTAATTATATCGCTAGTACTGTCTGCAATTGTCGAACATGTTGGTGGGAGTAAGCCATATGCTTCAATTAAAAAAATGATATGGAGATATAGGCCTAGGGATGATGTTCCATTTCAACTAGCAATGGATATTTTCAAATCAAGTGACGGGGATGGAGCTCTTTACGGTCCGAGATCATCCACAGAAATCCCAGAATACACGCATTACTCATGTGCTAGCGTGGCCTATATGGTAGTTTTGAGGCGCACTCGTCTACGTAAATTAGCCAATTTTCTTTGGTTTAAGACCCTGTGATAAGCACCCCATGTGCAAAGTCACGCCTGATTTGACCGCCATGTCGTGAACGGAAAGTCGGTCAGCCATTTGTCAATATGTCCAGACTCTTTTAAACCGAACGAAGAAAGTGGAGATTGGTTCCCAGTCAAGGGGCCGGACGAGTATTTTCTGGACTGCCAAAGAATGAATACAACAGGGAAACGTAAAATACTGATGTATAATACTGATGTATTAATGATATTATAATTTTGACGCTAAACAAATTCTGGTTCTGGTATAATTACAGTGAACAGACCTACAACCCACAACTGATCTATCAACTTATTTACCTAATAAAGGAGACACAACGTCAAATAAAATGCCATGGTGCGTACCAAAATACTAACGTCGTACTGACAAGAAGTCATATTAACCCACAGGCCGATATTCTGGTTTAAACAATATATTTATTTCCTCAAAGGAAACTGGGATTGGCGAACAGGCAAGCCTATATTAACGCCTCTCCCAGACAAACAAATTGAAAGTACAAACGGGGAGTGAAAAAAAGAACCAAAGAAAAAAAACCCCGTTGCATGAACTTGGCTAAATTATTCGTGATAATCAGAAATGAAAAGATCTGTAATAATATGTGAAAACAAAGAAAGAAACACATTTATATACAAATACATGAAGTAAACAATCTGATATATACAATTTTATGCTCTCAGTATTAATAATATATAGATATTTCGGCGAATTATCAGACTATATACAATAACCAAGTGTAACCAGTACTAATTATATATACTGTAACTTACAAAGTATGCTCACATAGGCTTCCTTTATAACAGATATTACGCTTCAATAGCTGTATATATCATTTGCGAAACAGTAATGAAAATAAACTGAGTGTAGTATATGGTGAAAATAAGTTGAGTACTCTCTAAAAAAAACTTGAGTGAACTGTTCCACTCAAGTTTGAGTGAAATGTACCTGTTCACTCAAACTTGAGTTACTTTTCACTCAACTTGAGTTACTTTTTACTCAACTTGAGTTAAAACCACTCAAGTTCATTCAACTTGAGTGGGATGAATTTCCACTCTTATGCCTGAGTGAATGTCACTCAAGTTGAGCGCATTTAACTCAAGTTGAGTGAAAAGTAACTCAAGTTGAGTGAAAATCTCACTCAAGTGTTGAGTGGGATGAATTTCCACTCTTACTTGAGTGAAATTTCACTCAACTTGAGTTACTTTTCACTCAACTTGAGTTAAAACCACTCAAGTTCATTCAACTTGAGTGGGATGAATTTCCACTCTTATGCCTGAGTGAATGTCACTCAAGTTGAGTGCATTTAACTCAAGTTGAGTGAAAATCTCACTCAAGTTTTGAGTGGGATGAATTTCCACTCTTACTTGAGTGAAATTTCACTCAACTTTTTTTAGAGAGTAGAGTGTAATGGTTCAGCCAGGATGATTGCCATTACTCCGAAAATCGTTCTGATTAAATGATGAAATTATGGACAGTGATAAAGATATTTTTTTTTTCTTCATTGCTAAGATATAGGTTTCCGAATAAAAGGGTTTCGATGTCATAATTTTGTAAGGCCGATTTTGAGAGGCCGATATTCTGATTACAGACCTCCAACATAAATCAACGAGCCAAGAGTGATTCCTGTGACGTTCTGTCTCTCAACGACATTTTTCTTGCAGAGGTTTATGTAGACACATGGACTGAAACAGCCGCGCGGCCCGTAGCATCAGGTAATACAAATACAAATATCAACAGTCAAATGATGTAATACCTCTGTCAACATATCTGATGAAAATTGATTATTTGTGTGACCGCCAGATGTAAGAAACAACTTATAGAAATTGGGGAAATATCGACAGTGTAAGTTCTTCATCTGATTTCAGTCTATAAGGCCCGACGCCCCTCGTGACGTTGGTCAGGAATTTACTTTCACTGTGCGCTAACCAGGCTTACGCCTGACGTCCATCTTGCGTGGTTTAAAACGACTGTACTTTTCGGAAGATAAATTCTAACATAGTCTGCAGAATGTATGTCGTATTTATTTACATAACTTTCTCGTTTGATGATGTTACAGCATATCACACTCCGTGCACATGGCCTGTGTCATTATTAAACATATATTACAACAACATATGTGGACTTTTAGCTATGTTTATGTAATTCAGGGGGATCTGTACCTTTAGTAAATTAAATGCTTTACCATATTGACTGCCATCGTGAGAAGCGATATCTCTGGTCAAAACGAAAGCTTCCATGACAGAAATATTTTTAGATTCCAAGAATATTCTCATGGCTTTATTATAACCTTCTAGATGTATATAGGGATTTAAGTGACGGGGTACTGTTGGGGTTTTCAAAACTCCCTGTGAATGAACGCCAACCCACAATAACTTGGGTCAAGCACTGTCATCAGGAGATTTCTCAGACAAGTTTGTCACAGGGGACATGATTTATGAATAATTAGGCTGGAGTTGAATTCGTCGTGAACACCCACACCCAAAAACGAACAGGGAATTGGGTTGAGTTAACAACTGAGATACAAGTTCGATAATTTCCAGAGAAGCTTGGGATCCCGACAATTCGGCCATTTTCACACACACACTGTGAACTCGTCTGATGTACTTCTTACACTTCTTCAGCGTGAACATATATAATTCCTTGCACTGAGCTTCTATGTCTGGAAAATGTGGAAAACGAACACTTGATAATTTGTATTAAGTGAATTTTGTATCTCGGTGGTGTTCAAATGAACAGGCAGAATAAAAGCGTGACTGAGACACATCATACTCTTTAAAACGAATTGGAAATTCACTTGGATAATTAGGAATACTGGTCAGTGATACGGATTGTATCTAACACTTGATCAACATGCTCCTGGATAAAATGCAGCAAAGAAAAACATCGGAAGTAATATAGAAAATAAGTACTAATAAAACTCAGAAACGAAGAACATTCAAAGAAGTAGGGAACAGATTATGGACAGAGTGGAAGACATTTAAAGGTGAGCCTCGTCGGCGGATTTAAGTGTAGCGGCAGTCGGTTTCTGTTAGAGTTTTCGGGACTGGTTACCAGAGTTGTCTAACCGGATGCATTGAGCTGATTCCCTGCACATCAGGATAAATGCATCAGGTGTCTGGCTACAACCTTTATGAACTTTTGTTCGTTTTCCCCAACAGGGGTTCACAAAATGTAACATGTTTGCCTGTTCCATCTGTGTTTTATTGACATTAATACTCCTTTTGTGATATTAGTTTAGGGATTATTACCTCTAAATTTATGATTGTATCTAAATAACTTCATGAGATCCTATGTCATCCTTGAACCATCATGTGCCTTTTAAATTTTCGTTTCATGCACATTTGGAGTTAATGCCAACAGTTGTACAAAAAAAATCAGGCTTCAATCGTGTCTGTTCGTACGAATACAGTATACTGATATTACACAGCGCTCATTCGACCCCCGCATTAAGCCGAGTTACACACACACCGAAGAATCTGCACGCTTCCTGCGAATTTGAATGAAATGTCAGAGAATAATGTATCTTTGAATATTTCTCATTTCGTTAGCAATCATGAAGGCTTTGAAAATAGCTGATTTACCTTTTGGACGGTTGTCCATCGTACAGCCGTCGACATCATTGTCGGTCATAATTATTTGGAGCCTCATTTTACAAATGGCGAATGAAGGAGTCACCTATAAATGCTATATCGGCATCAACAAGTCTTTCTCAGGCTTGTGCCTTCGTAAACCTCTTCACATGACAATGGTGACCACGATTCTTCCATTTGGACAACTCCGCGTACAGCCGCTGTCGTATATCAAAGCAGCCGTTGCACCTGCATATTTATGTCAGAAGATTTCTGCAATGACCGTTGGAACAACATGGCGTCGTACCATCTGGGTCGCATACCGCTATAAACCATCCTAACTTAGCATTAAACGAAATATTGTCACAGAGATTATCTTCTCGTTGGAGAAGAGTTTGTTTTGTTCTCGACTTTTCCTGAAGGAAGACCTCATTCTCTCCTCCTGTCTTTCGGCGTATTTCTTAGCAACACATTTTCCATCTGTTAGACAATCGAGGTTGCTTGTCTTGAAATATCTGACCTCCACTGCGATGAATGTGTAACGGTTTTCTGTACGAATTCAACCACGTGGGTATTTTTTGTTGGCAAACCGGCACAGCAAAGGTAGACGACAAAGAAAAATGCCGAAGCTATCAGCCAAGCTAGCAGAAGTCTCAGGAAATTCTTTGCAAACATTATTCAGCATGGTCCTGAATAAAATGCAGCAAAGAGAAACATTGGAAGTACATGTAGTATAGAAAATATGTCGTAATAAAACTCAGAAACGAAGAACATTCAAAGAAGTAGAGAACAGAGTATGGACAAAGTGGAAGACGTTTAAAGGAGAGTCTCATAGGCGGATTTAAGTGTAACGGCAGTCAGTTTCTGTTCGCTGTTCGGGATTTGTAAGCTTGGTTGCCAGAGTTGTATAACTGGATATATTGAGCTGATTTCCTGCACATCGACATGAAAGCAACAGGTGGCTGGGGATAACCTTTATGGACTTTTGTTACCGGGTCTTTTTTCCCCCGAACAGGGGTTCACAAACAATACCATGTTTCCCTGTCTCACCTGTGTTTTGTTGACAATAATACTCCTCCTGTGACACTAATTTAGGGATTATTACTTCTAAAAGTTGGCAGAGATCCCATAGGGACTTTTTGTCCGTCTTCGGCTCAATAATCTCCTTTGATTTTGTTTACCTGAACCCTTTCTAGGAAAACGACCCATAGCCTTATTAGACAAGGGTGTTAATCATTGTAAATGCTACTGATTTCTCATTTGAGATTATGTTTACTGAGAATATGTGTTGTTAAATCGTGATTGTTTATTTGTTCAAAACTCGTTTTCGTGTTGTGCACCCCCCTCCCCCCAAAGCCTCCACCACGTGACTGCGCAACACTGCGAATATCAAGTTTTCGATTATTTGATATATGTGAGAACGATTCAATAAACCAGAAAATACCAGAAAATTTAACGCCACCCCCTCCCCCGCCCACCGGATCCCCAGCGCGAAGGATGACTACATTACTACGCCACGTATTCACAATATAATGGCGAAATATTCTGCTAAATAGTTTTCCGTCTTCTGGTGAATACCGACTTAGCACGACTTTTGTGAAGCGCTAAAATTGTACCAGACGCTGGCAATTTACACTGCATTCCTTTTCTTCTGCACATGAAGCTACCAAATCGTGTCCATAATCAGATAAAATGTCTAGGTTATCATATGAGCGACACTGTGGCAATAAGAAATATCGGCGATATATTTCCATTGCAGGCTCTATTTCATCACTGATCAACCACATCAAAAAGTAAAACCACCCCGGTCTTATTGGACCCGTTTAACGTTACCTCCATGCCAGTGCCTGTATGCAAACCTCTGCCGTACGGGCTTATACCAGCGACATCAATACAATCGTCGCTTCATGACCGACCGCTTTAGAATTCTTTACAAAAAACATCCCGATAAATACATCTTCTGTATGTGGGGAGAGGGGTTTATATAGGCGTTGCCTGTTCTCCAATCCCCTTTTCCATCCTGTTTACACTATGGAAATAAAATACTGTTTAAACCATGGAGTTAAATATAGATCTATATTTAACTCCATGTTTAAACTAAAACATCCCGAGATTGTGAATGTAAAACGTCCTACTTGGTAAAATAGTCGGCAAGCTAACCTGGCATATATCCAGATTCACAACCCCTTAATATTGAATTGAACTGAATATTCCCTTCGTCGTATACATGAACTTCATAAAAGAACGACGAAACAGAGACAAAACACTAAACACTGGGAACAGAGCAGAACACTGAATACTCGGAATAGAGCACTTGTGGGTTTTCATATTCCGATACACGTACATGTATGTAGCACAAATCAGCTGCACGAGTCATACAGAAAAATGTCCACTTGTGTTTTTTTCATTTATACATATGAAGTTACAATTTAATGTGTAAATGAACATAACACATGGAAGGGTACTTCATCTCTCCACCTTATGTAAACATGGCATGTTTTATTCATGGACGCTCAAGAAAGAAGAGTGCATTAGGGTTAGGGTTAATTTTTCCTACCTTTTGCATATCGCTCGAATTTATTACCTGCATATGGTAGGATTCTGCTGGTGGACTGTTAGCCCCCGAGGCCCGGTCGCCCTCTGTACATGTCACTCGACAAATATGTGTAGGTTTATTGTTTCGGGGGGAAAATTTAAGTCGTGCGACGTCGGACATTACAGGTTAGATTTTCTGTTTTGAGTTGCCAAAATCGTGCATTTAGGATCACGATAGCAAAACCAAAACCTGTTCAGCTGTTTGTCTATCCTGCGAGATCACTATACCCAAATGTCGTGACAATCGGACAAGCCGTTGGAAAAAAATCGTGCCAGAAAGGTTTACAATGTTCACGACTACAGCGCCATCCAGTGATGAAATAAAAATATGAAAACACAACCTGGCAAATTCCCCCGTCCTTTTCTACACAGCTAATACAGTTTATCTAGATATGGACGTTTGAAATAAGGACGGCGGGGCTCGGTAATACATTTAAGAACTTCCACTTTGTGGAAATGCTCTAAATAGTACATCCTCGCGGGCCAGTGTATCAATCGATAGGTTACGATCGATACACTGGCTTGGTTACTTACCGATAGCAGTTCTGGATATAAATAGCCCGAGGGTTGTCCACTAAGCCGAACCAATCAGTAAACGCGCTGAAGCAGCTCATCGGGCCAATCCGCAGCGAGGGTTGAGTTTTGACTGGTTTAAATTTCATCGCCGGTCAGACTACCTTTGAAATCGACTTCGGGTGTCAAAGCGAAAACCACAGGCTTCAGATACCGACGCGTTGATTCAAAACAACCTTTGGGGATGAAATCTACGAGATTGTGTACTAGACGCGCATCGACTCGAGAACTCATCCGAATCACCAAAAGGGTCCAGGTAAACCCTCTGCGAGGATTTAGGGATTATCTGGACTTATGCAGATATAAATAGTATCGCGTGATCACATTATTTGAAATTATACCTACGTTATCCAACATGGCGGTTCCGTAATTGATTCAGATTGGGGGTAGATATGATGGCGCTTTGGCGGCATAATAACGTCACTGATCATGGAAGTCTTGCTCTGGCTCATTGTCTTTGGCGGCGTTGACGGCGATTTGACGGCATTGGTGGCGTTCTGGTGGCTTTGGCGTGGTAATGATTCCACTGTCTCTTCCTCCCTTTCCACATTTCACATGTGGGATGAGGCGCTCATATTCCACTACTAATGTCGAATATGACGCTTGCTATAGATCGAATCACGCGGGCAAACAGGGAATCCTGGGATCGATCACCGAAGGAGTTGTACGTGACACTAAAACAAAATGGAACTCGTTGCTTAATCGATTCGAGCACAGCATTAATAGGATAGATCAAGGAATTGTTAATCCATTATTAGTACTTCTTATGCACTTCTTAATGTCTTATGAATACGACAATTACAGACGCTTTCAAAAACCGATTATCCTCATTCACCAAACCATCTTCTCGATTTGGATAACGCTATATATTACAAACGTCTGGTATGCAGTGAATGATATATATCAATCTTCATTGGATTTGAAGGAGACTACAGATAGACCAAGCTGCACCTCATATTCAGATTTCTATAAAAATGGAGCGGGCCCACTCTCTCGTTGACTTCACGACAAGGGGGATGATAATGATTTCGACATCGTGAACTTCCCCTTTCTGGAGATTAATATTCCAGGGAGACCTGCATATGGTGTATACATATTTCGCAGAGTCGCATTTGCTAGATGCTGTGTAGAATATGACGATCTTAATCAACTGTCTATCGCTGTATAGCAGAAATATTGCTGAAGGTTACGTTGAATTTAATTCACGATCTTTCGCCCATCCGCATCAAGGGCATCTTTTATGTGGAGATTTCATACTGCAGCGAATAAAATGCCTCCATAAAATGCCTTCGGTATTCCACATTATGTTATTCGCAAATAATTACCTCTTCAATCTTTTTCTAGATACTATGAGATCACTATAATGAAATTGTATCAAAATTCTACAAGCAATTTAAAACAAATGTCTGAATTATCTTTGTGTCCATCTCAGCCTAGTTATAGACAAACATGATGAAACACAATTAGGCAAATTCTCCGCTCAATGAATCAGCAAATACACATTTCGTTTAAGTGCCATATATTTGGAAAAATTAGAAGTGGGCAACGATGTCTGCAACACTATGTTTATATCTGGCACACCAGAATACAACAGCATTTCACTATTCAATTTGACCAAATATCATTTCGCAGAAACATGTTTTTGAGACGGAAAGTCATGACTTGGCATCACCAAAGATATTTCAGTCTTTTATCTCTCCTGCACGAACATTACATCGAATGTCAAGACCATCCAGCGAGCTGTTTGAAAGAAATAATGAGAGACAGGTTACACTATGTCGAAGATCAAATCGTCACCTAGTGGAGAAAAGAAAATCCACGGGCACACGCCAACAAAAATCCGCAGACCAGATAGATGCCGCACGCACTTCTACAAAAACATTGTAACGATTCCTGCGAAATTGTTGTTTGAATTAGCAGCAACATCTCTTATCCTTTTCTCTTGAACACATTGTTATGAAGGCATTACTCATTGCTTACAGAAAAATTGTCACAGTTGTGATATATTAATGTATATGACCGGTATACCATTAACATATTTATAACTGATACTTGAAATTCTTTCGAACATAAAGTGCACGTCAAGCAGCGTTTCATTGAAATCTATTTTTAAAATGATTTCACTTTGGTTTAGACATGGGTTGCTAAATTTACCGCTGAGAATGCTAATACATACATCACACGTTTTTACGATCACGATTTGAAACTTACATCTATTTGAAAGTTTCACGGAAGGTTGGTTCTTTCGATAACACTGACACCGGAGTATTTCACTGCACCTAAACAAACCAGGATAGCCACGAAATGAAATGTTTAGACCGTTAGGCGATTTCTATCAAACATATAAAGGGTGATGAACAGTGGTAAAGAAAAGGAACTTTTAATGTTTGTGTAGAATCACCGCTCATCGCCATATTCTATAGTCGATGTTAATACCAACGCGAACGAATTTAGTACTTGATCAACTGAAGACATTGTAGACGTCAGTTACTTCGGCATGGAATTGGCATATATTGTGGTGGGCGAAGATTTTACAGAATTACAAGCGTCTGGTCCGTCATTCATAACTCAGCCGTCGTCCATTAGAGAATATCCGCGTCCATAATCCAAAGACCTATTCCATATTCCACATAACAGTATTAGCACCAAATTCAAAAAGACAATCATAGTATACATAACCATAGGCTTGTTTCCTGCAAGAGAGAAGCGGTCAACAGTTTTCAATGATGCCGGCAAGACATCATGATGTTCCAAAAATATCAAATCCGTATCGCTGATCAGTATTTAATCCATAATATTCGTTATAGAGTCGTCATCTAAAAAAAAGATGTATCTCAGTCACGCTTTGATTGTGACTGTTCATATGAGTACCATGAGGATCTTGAAGTACATGGGTTCATACGGCCCCTAGCCCCGGGTTAAGCGGAATTAAGACACAAGTTACGAAACGTAACGCCATAGATCTTGCACGCTACGCTCGTATTTTGCTATCAGCATGCGATATGTATCGCCAAATTTGAGAAACTTTGAGTGGAGGCGCCTGGTGGTGTAGCCCTGTTTTATAAGTTTCTGCAACAATGTTTTGTGACGTTGATTAAAATCGTCACATTTAACACAGGATCTAGCAAATGCTACTAGGCGTGATATGTATACGCCATATGCAAGTCCCACTGGAATATTACTGTCCAGAAAGGGATAGTTTATGATGTCGAAATTGTAATCATCTCTTTTGTCATACAGTCGACGAGAGAGAAGGCCCGCTTCATTTTTATAGAGATATAGGTCTAAGTATGATGTGCTAGCTGGGTTGTCTGTAGTTTCCTTTAAATCCAGTGAAGGTGGATATATATCCTTCACTGCGTCATTTATATAGCGATTATCCACAGCGAGAAGATCGTCTATATAGCGTTTGATGAATGAGAAGGAACGGGCTTTGAATGGATCGGTTTTTGAAAGCGCCTACATATAGTCATATTCATAAGAGAACAGATATAGGTCAGCCAATAGAGGTGCACAATTAGTACCCATTGGAATACCTATATGCTGTTGATATATTGTGTTGCGAAATTTCAAAAGTCCAGATGTTTTCGAAGTTATATCTTTATCACGGTGACTTTTTCTTTCTCTTAAGTTGCACTACTCGAACATTACGTCGGAAATATCAGTAGATCTTCTAAATATATGAGAAAAAATGGAACGGTTCAGTTATGCATAAAACATGGCCACCGAGATAACGGCAAACAGTAGCATACATGTAGGTTATCCACCCGCATTGTGTCTGCACAGGTCCGCTAAATGAAATATTTACCACGTCCATATCCCTGTTTGTAGTTTGCTATCCAATTGAGCAAATTACTCAATATCATTGGATTAATTTCTCTCACCGGTATTCACAAATCTGTTTAGACTGAGATGCTGCACAGCCTGGGAAAACAACATCATGGTAATAGCCACGTGATCTTAGCTCATTTTCTGTTTACTTGCCACTGTTAGACATTCCGCAAACGTATTGACCAATGCCCTAAGATTTGCACGGAATGGTATTGGTGATGCGGATCAACTGACCCACTGAATCCTTAGTTTGTCAAGCATGCCACGCTGGGCTGTTCAGATTCATCATTCTCTTTACAAGATTTGCATAAACGACCATCTCTCCCGAGAAGACCAAAGCGATGTTGCTTGGGACGGCCCAAAAACTAGAATTGAGAATAGTATACTTTCCATATCACTACTGATGATGCTCCAGTAGAAAATGTGGCGTAACAAAAATTTAAACTGGTGGAATCTTATCAATATTGTCTGAAGCACGATTGCCCTGAGGAAGCAGAAGCAGCCTACGCCATATTATTCTTTTACAGTATTTGATCTTGCGAAATACTATCAGGCCATAACTGTCTACAGATCGATGAAAAGAAAAGTAAACCTTTGAAAAAAGTAAAGTGCAACTGAAAGAATGGTTCAATCAGTGTCCAATTTTGTATTCATTCGCTGTATAAAGTGTTCAGTGTATATGTTTATATGGTGATCTGTTACGACTATTTCATTGCAGTTAACTCCGATCTCTTTCCGTTATGCTGCTTCAATAGGAAAGTAGACATGGATAAGATAGTATTTTATTCAACATGGGCCATCAGTGTTTATTTAGTGAATCCGCTTTATTTATGCAACTAGATCAAAAAATGTTTGTTTAACAATGATGATTAATATTGATGGAAGAAAAATTATAACATTGAGAAATCTCGAAAAGAATAATGAGGAATAAGGAAAATACTCTTAGGCAAAGTTGAAATTGTTATTTCATTTGGCTTTTACTTTTTCAACGATTTACTATTCCTTTAACCCTACCAGGCCCGGGGGTGGGGGCAATATGTCCCTTTACCAAACTTTCTACCATATCTCCGCAAAATCAAAACAGAAATGCTTTGACAACTCGTATATTGGCAATTGGTGAGCTGTGTCGCTGTGACAACTCGTACACTGTGGATTGGTGAGCTGTATCAGCTTCCCACAAATACCAAGTTATATCAAAGACCAAAGGGTCTGTACAGGAGGCGGGCCTCGGGGACGAAAAGTTCACCAGCAGAATCTCGCCATATACAGGTAAAAATTAAACACATATAAGGGAAGTGGGAAGAGGGGACGACATACTGACAGAGTCACATGGCTTCACAGTATAGTTTTCTGGTTAACCTATTCTAAATCACATGCTAAGAATACTAGTTTAACACTTACACTTGAGCAGACTTAAAAATTACTTTGAACCCATAGCAGCCAGACTCATTGGAAAGTAGTTGTGCACGGATGGGCTATAGGAACAGAAGTGACAAGTTTAGTCTCAGTACTTCTAATTGGCTAACTTGCAATTTTGAGGAAATTACATTCCAGCTGGCCCGACAACGGCCTGTCACTGAGCAAAAGATTATATAGTTAATGCTGTACTTAGGCAAACCTTATGACCTAGACGCAGACTACATAACCATACCGATTTAATTTATGCACATTTGAATACATAATCGCATTCATAAATATGAAGTTAATATTTAATATGTTAATCCTTTTAGCGGTCTCACCACGATTAGGAAAACTGCGCGTGTGTAAAGAGGCAAACATACCTACAGCTCGGAACCATTGAAAAAGCGTCGTCTCACTGAGCATTGCTGAGTGTAGCACTGAAAATTTCCCCTGCCGAAATGGCAGCAATATTTTCCAGCATTGTTGGTCTCAGAGGATATACATGAGGGAGGCACCTATTGCCCGGAAACCAAATTTTAAATTTGCCACCAGGTGTCGCCACCTGTAGGTGCAAATGGGCGAACGCAATCCAAAAGCACCGTCTCATGGCATGGCAACAGCATAAAACTTTGAGAAGAATCTAAAGAGGGGTCTTCAAGTTATTGCACGGAAACCAAATTTAGATTTTGCCCCCAGGTGCCGCCACCTGTAGACACAACTGCGCGAATCACAATTCCAAGTGACATCTTATGGCATATGAATGCCAAATATGAGAAGAATTCTATGAGTGGTTGTAAAATTATGGCCTAGAATTTTTTTTTGCAGATTTTTCCACCAGACAGAAGCAGGCGAAATACAATCCCAAGGGACATCTCATGGCATGGTATCTGCATACCAAATTGGAGGAGAATCTAATGAGCGAAATCAAATTTAGATTTTGAATTGTAGGCGCAAGTGAGCGGAACGCAATCCCAAGAGACATTTTATATGTCATGGTATATTCATACCAAATTTAAGAAGAATCTGACGAGCAGGTCTTTTGCATTTTGCCACCAGGTGGCGCCACCTGTAAGTACCTGTCATTGTACAATTGCCTGCTATAATTTGAGGAGATGCCACCTGTAGGCGCAAGTGGGCGAAACGCAATCTCAAGCGACATCTTATGTCATGGTATTACTCGAAAACAAATTTGGGACTTTGCCACCAGGTGGCGCCACCTGTAAGTGCAAGTGAGTGAAAGACAATCCCATGCAACATTTCCCGGCATGGTACATGCATGCTAAATTTGAGAAGAATCCGATGAGCATGCAGTTCTCATGCTATTGGCGGAAAACAAATTTCAGATTTTGTCACACGGTGGCGTCACATGTAAGTAGAAGTGGATGAAATGCAATCCCAAGCAACATGTCATGGTAAGGTACAATGCATGCATGCCTAATTTGGAAAGAATTCGACGAGCAGTTCCCAAATTATTGCCCGGAAACCAAATTTAGAAGTTGCCACCAGGTGGCGCCACCTATCATCTCTTTTGTCATACAGTCGACGAGAGAGAAAGATGGAGCCAACTTGAGAAAAAACAACTATTTAGTCACTGCACAATATTCTCCGTTGGAACGACACAGTACAAAAATTAGGTCCAGTATATATGTGATGCCAATGATTGCTAACACAATAGCAGAACCATAGAAATGAATGAAAGGAACTGAGGTGATTAAGGTCTGAGAGAGAATATTTCTCTTTTCAGAACGGGGATGCCTTTTAACGTTCCATATACTAAACACATGTCCGATAAGGTCAGCTTCAGGTCAATCCATTAAATTAAATTTGACCGGAAATCGCTAGACAGCTTCTTGATTAGTTTGCACTGATCTCCAGGGGGAGGGGGTGCAGGCAGTACGAAATACTAAGGAAGGTTGCAATGTTAAGATCAGCTTTTAGATAAAGTATGTTCTGAATTAACCATAGTTAACAAATCTATTAACTGTCATGAAATTCATATATATTATATTTAGCCTCCTTCATCCTATTTCAGCACCTAAAACAAACACATGGGTCAAATATTGGGTAATGGATGTCAAAAAGGGCATCCAATATCCGGGCTTTTTTTTTGGTCCGGCGACCATCATTGTGAAACTTAGTAAGGATATATGTAGCCATGGATAGGGGAGAGTAATTTGAGAGAGCAAATATTCAGAAAGGACAATTCGCGTCTTTTGGGGGCCAGGAATGTCTTATAAACATAGTGGATATACGCCGTTCCAATCTCTGCTCTTTCCCATTTTAAATAACCACATCTATATTTAGACACTAAGTCCACCTTCAGAGCAGATTAGCGAGGCAAGAGTTGACGTCATTGCTGACTAAAGAATGATAAAAGCTTTAGGTTAGCTGAATGCCTTAGATGGTCCCGTGAGACGGATAATGGGGCTTGGTGGACTTGGAAGGACGCAGATCAGTCATGTCAGAAATAGGCAAGTTCCTGAAAGCTAATCAATCTCGCATATACGTGTACATCCTGAAGTGAGCATGTTTGAATTTACTTTCTTACTGACAGGAAGGGTTTTACGCTAGTATAGAAAAATGATCTTCTGGCATCAATACACCAAATGTAAAACGTATGTCCAGGATAGAATTATCTATTTATCCGACGAGTCTACATAATACCTCAATGATTCTCGTCTGTTAGGAAGCAGGTAATATTGTTACTGTCGAAAATACACGCTGGCCCGGTCCATTTGGGCCGATCCAGACCTTTCTTTCCGCAGCGGTTCGAATACAGTTGTTCGTTCAATTCATCTGCAGGGAAAGGTCCATATCGACTGATCGTTTTCGTGCGTGGGGACGGTCCAACGCTAAGGAGAATTTTCACGCTGAAATGCAAATAGAATATTAATGGTCCACATTTTGACATGCGCTCTGGCTTATCAATTATTGTTTAATAGCTCTGTGGTGATAAGCTAAGATTGCTTAGGAAATAGTGAGGTATATTTTTGAGAAAGTTCATTAAGCTCACGAAGAATGATGAGTGCCATGGCATTAGGGTGGTAAATGTATGTGTCTTTGCTGCAGTGTAGGAACTCTCAGTGTAGGCAGCGAATTTGCCTATAAAGTGAGATAAACCACCGACTGGTCGACCCAGCGCAGTGACCAGCCCTCGAGAGAGTGTTCATTTGCAATATTCGGTGCATCCAGATACTAGGGACAGCAAATCCAATCTGTTTGGCAGAATGCTTCTCCACCTACCAGAGAGGCAACAGCATGCACTGAAATAATTAGACGATAAGCGATACCGATTGGCGGGATGCCTGCGGTGGAACAACAGCCACCATATCAAGTTAGCACGTAATGAGGCGAGTTTGCGTTTATGCTTGGTGCACTTAATTTAGGAAAACAGGTCAATCTATGTCTGTGCTGCAGTTGGACGAATTTAATAACATTACCAGCCTGTGTTGATATACTTGTGCGATGCTCGTCGTGTTTTCAGGACAAATTCCTCAAGGCAAATCCGCTCACCGAGATAGCTAGAGTCGAGGAACAATCGAACCGCATTGATGCAAACCTTTATGCCTAGAAAGTTAGCTATTAACAAGAATCAACAACTTTTCGCAAGTTCATATTAAGGCTTTGGTATCTATGAAACATACCGGCTGTTTGGTAGGCTACAAATGGCAATATTCAATCTGCAAGAAAGCGAGGGGACTATTCATTAGAAAACGTCGTTGGTATCTCAGCGATTGGCAATCGCATGGATCTCACAAGATCAATAGCTTCGGTCCTGGTTAATAAGAATAATGATCAGAGGACGCGTACACTTAAACACTTTCAACCACGGTTGGGTTGCAATCGTGGAGAAGACGCATGCCTCCATTGGGCATTGGAATAGCATGTAGCGTACTCATGATATTTGAACACACATCACCGACACAGTAACTCCATTTCCTAATTTCGATGTTCATCTACTTTTGATTAGTGCGGCAAACGTCAATTTTAAATTGAATGTAAATAAAATACTCTGGTACAGGGTTAGATGTTCCCTTATCGAAAATAGAGAAGCCGTGTTCTGCCTCATACAACATAAAATCTTTATTAGTGTCACCATGGAGATCGCATTTCCATTCATGTAAGCGAGGTATTGTAGGCGAGTTTACATTTAGACTGCAGAGTTGCGCTGAAAGATGTGGGCGCAAGTTGTTATATTGGCAGTATATAGCAAATAGACCAGCGTATTTTCACTGATTACAATTTCGACATCGTAAACTATCCCTTTCTGGACAGTAATATTCCAGTTGGACCTACATATGGCGTATACGTATCACGCCTAGTACCATTTGCAAGATCCTGTGTTAAATATGATTATTTTAATCCACGTCACAAAACATTGTTGCGGAAACTTATAAAACAGGGCTACACCACCAAGCGCCTCCACTCAAAGTTTCTCAAATCTGGCGATACATATCGCATGCTGCTAGCAAAATACGAGCGTAGCGTGCAAGATCTATGGCGTTACGTTTGGTTACTTGTGTCTTAATTCCGCTTAATCCGGGGCTAGGGGCCGTATGAATCTATGTACTACAAGATCCTCATGGTACTCATATGAACAGACACAATCAAAGCGTGACTGAGATACATCATTCTTTAGATGACGGACTTTATAACGAATATTATGGATTAAGGATACTGATCAGCGATACGAATTTGAAATTTTTGGAACATCATGATGTCTTGCCGACATCATTGAAAAACGTTGATCGCTTCTCTCTTGCAGGAAACAAGCCTATGTTTATGTATACTATGATTGTCTTTTTGAATTTGGTGCTAATGCTGTTATATGGAATATGGAATAGGTCTTTGGATTATGGACGCGGATATTTTCTAATGGACGACGGCTGAATTATGAATGGCAGACCAGACGCTTGTAATTTGGAGTTCTATTCCCGAACTATCATGCCTCGTGCAAAAATCGTCTTTCCTCCATCATGTCGTGAAGAAACAGACCCACGAGCGGAGAGATGATCCGTAGGCATTCTCAAAGACATTTCCCAAGGGATGTTAATTTCTGGATATCAGGACAAGCTAATAACAGCTTTTGTGAAAGAAATGTGCGTAAACGTTTTAGCAAAACGGAGTACAACATAACAGGGTGGATATGTACGATTGTATTGTTTAAATAACTATTTGATACGATCCGAATATTGGACGAACAATCTTCACTTCCATAAGTATCTGCACACCACAACTGCAAGAGCTATGGACACAAATCGTACCATCATGTTCAATGTACTTATAACGTATAAATTATGGTCGTGTATAGCAGCTCGCTATATGAGCATTGATGAACATCCAAACTTACCATGCTATACTTGGCTCCAGATCAACTAGATTCCGCTCTCTCTCTATCCCTCTCTCTTCTACATCATTCAATCTTTTTCTTCTTCGCATATTATGCACTTGCGCCCTTATAGTTAAACGTAGGCCTGAATCACGTACGATTCTTTTGAAGTTGACGATGGCATATTACCATGGTTTTACATTTGATCTTTCACCCACACAGTCTGTAATTTTATTCGAATTTAGAGTTATGATTGTTCTCACCCAGTGTGGAATACTAGTTCCGGGTCATTACATTTTGAATATCAATCTGTCTTTTCTTCAAACCTTATTGTCACTAATGATAACAGTTAACAAACAACGAGTATTGTAACTACCGTACCGATCATCAATAATGTAAACTCTTCTCCACTTAAACGCAATCTTGCCGTGGCATTTGTCAAGTGGACTTAACAGAATATAGATAATTTGAAATATACGATGTCGAATATACTGATAACTTTGACATACAATTGCAATTGTCAGTTCAGCATTGTGTTTCCTTAGACTTGAAAAATGGAACGTGTTGCTCCCTCGCTTACGCTCAGCATTAAGAGGATAGAACAAGGACTGGTTCGCCCGGTGTCAGTATAATGTGACTGAGTGGGGTGTCATGTCTGCCTACGGCATGATATTTCAGTGGGACAGCATTATAAAATGGCAGCATTAGATCTGCTCTATTACAAGTAGGTTCCCCTGCCTCTCCCCCTCCCCTCCCTTCCCTTCCCCGTCGTGATATAGCTGAAAAAATGTTGAAAGCGACGTTAAAACCCTATTCACTCACTCACTTGTGTTTCCTTAGACTTAGAAACTTTAGACATATTGAGACAAGAATTCATGACATAACTATATGTATGTCCTACTCTACATCATATTCCTATCTGTCTGTATTGCAAGCAACACTGTTCGCTGAATGGTACAGCCGAATGTTGTGATTCTGCATTTCGCATATATTCCTTTACACAAAACAGCGATATCAATGCTTCAGAAACGGTTCCATTGTCCTATATTTGTCAATCGCGTACAAGTAACTACCCAGACGATATATGTAAACAACTGCTTATTTGATTATATACATTGGAGTTTATTATTAAGTAAACAATCTTCAGATAGTCTGCAGGCTGTCTGTCGGTACTAAATTTGTAAAAATCGGTTAACTAAAATTCCCAGTAAAGATAGTAACATGTTGTAAAAATGTTCATGTGTCATTATCTCCGAATCTAAAGACTTTCTGGAGATTTCTCAACAAACTGTTTAGTCATTTCAAAAGTGGTTTTTGGAGGCCACCCGAAGATATGGAATTTTGACCGCCACTCATTGCTGCTTTGCTCAATTAACTCATTCATAGATCTCATTTACTCAAGTTGACTTCCCCTCCTGCAAGCTTGGTCAGTCATCCCACAGGTGGTGTGATAAGAGGTCAAAAAATGGCTACACAGCTAAAGTCTTATTGCTGCGGCAGAGTACTGCCCATTGATTTTTGTGTGATATGTCTCCATCGTAATAAACTCCATGCTCTCAAATTCTGGGAAAACCCTCCCCACTCTTCAGTGCCAGTAGTCATTAATCTCACAGACAGATGGCTCCCACATTAACTTTTCCAGTGAACTACCACAGTTTTGACCAGGCCTGTCATTAATCGCCACATGTTCCTGAATTCACCCTTGATCTTGAACTCCACACACAATTCAACCATCTCAGTAAAATTAATGACAAATGAAACACAGATTTAATCTGGTGTCTAGGACTGTGACATCATACCATGACCAATGTCTGGTACACTTTTGGTTACTATATATGCATGAGTGCGTTGTAAGATACGACTATACACACATCTCCAATATGATAAGCTGCCGAGCAGGTCATTTTATACCATGTTTGGTTTCTTCTCACTATATTTCTCCCTGTCTGAGCATATACTTGTAAGGAAAACATATTTAAACCTGTATATTTTCAAACTCGAGAGCATGTCGACTTGTATTGTGTACCCCTCACCATCTTTCCTTCAAAAACCATTGTCAATTTTCACATAGCATTATTTCGTCAATACCATCAGATCTCATCCTTTTATCAGTAACCGATTGCTTTCAGGATTATACTGTGCTTTCATATGGATTGTACTGTGCGACGTTCACTGTGCTTTCATATGGATTATACTGTGCCGTGTTCTCACGGATTTATTAAGTGTAAACACCACATCTATATTGATTTACTTTTCCTCTGGTCTATATATGCTATCGAACAAAACGACTCTGACACATGTACATTTAGGACAGCCTTCTGTGATTTTTGTTTACAACTCCCATGCAATTTAGTATGGTTTCTGTTTTTCATCATATATCCAAGATTGTTTTCTCATGGCTTTACTGAGTCATTCATCACCATGCTGGCCAGCTCTCACTCGTTCACTACATTGTATGAATTACTGTTCCGAATGATGTGACTTTGCTATAATAACTATATTGATCATGACCATTTTTCACGTTGTCATGAACTCGTGATTTCCTTACCTGATCAGTTCTGCTAATTTGCTAGTTATGGGTTTGTTTCTTTATTTATAATAATGCCACACACTAACCAATTGTATATGCTGTACATTAGGGATGAGGATAGGCGAATTTGGGGGACCTATTTTGAGGACACCGCGGCTGCGTGTAAACTTTCCCTGACTCCGAAGGATCCCTCTGCGGCTCTGATGGTCACGTCACGTGTGGGGTGTGGGCATATGCACGTCGAACACATATCATACGACTATCGCTGTCGCACCATGCTCTGGCGCTGTCAGACCAAATCGCAATTCCTTCGGTTACGTCAGTCAATGAGGTACGCCTCGCTGGCGTCCACCCATACACGGCATACCCATTGTTGCGCTCATCATTTATTTACTCTAGCCAAATCCTGATGATCACGTCACGTCTGAGGAGCGAAACATCCACGCCGCACACATAGCTCACGATTATGGCATATTGCTCTGTCTCTGTCAGACCAAATATCATCATGCCCATCTTGGTTACGAATTAAATGATAGTTAATAGCTTTGTTAACTATGGTTAATTCAGAACATACTTTATCTGAAAGCTGATCTTAACATTGGAGCCTTCCATAGTATTTCGTACAGCCTGCTCCCCCCACCCCTAGAGATCAGTGCAGACTAATCAAGAAGCTGTGTAGCGATTTCCGCTCAAATTTAATCGGTTGACCTGAAGCTAACTTTAACGGACATGCGCTTAGTAACGTTAAAAGGCATCCCCTTTCTGAAAATAGAATCATTCTCTCTCCGACCTTGATCACTTCAGTTCCTTTCAGTCATTTCTATGCCCACCCACCCGCACCCTTTCATTTCTTGACACCACTGCTGCATATGTGCAATACAACGGGGGCACCGCGGCTATGTGTACACTTGCTCTGACTCTGAAGGATCCCTCTGCGGCTCTAATGGTCACGTCACGTGTGGGGTGTGGGCACATGCACGTCGTACACATATTATACGACTATCGCTGTCGCACCTTGCTCTTGTTCTGTCAGACCAAATCGTAATTCCTTTGGTTACGTCAGTCAGTAAGGTACGCCTCGCCGGCGTCCACCCATTCACGGCATACCCATTGTTGCGTTCATCATTTATTTACTCTAGCCAAATCCTGATGATCACGCAGGAGCGAAACATCCACGTCGCACACATAGCTCACGATTATCGCATATTGCTCTGTCTCTGTCAGACCAAAACGCGTCGTGCCCATCTTGGTTACGAATTAAAGGTAATTTGCACAATTATTTATTTATTGTATTACACCAATCTGCCGACTCTTCAGTGGATCCCACGTTGTTTTGGACTGGTCCGTTATAGATTTAAGTTCCCCTCGAGAAAGCTTTGAAGTCATGAAATTTTTGTTCTTCCCCGACCAATGGAGCTTTTCAAAGATAGAGATTGTGTAGATATTGGTCATAATAAGTTTAAACATTTTAGTAATCATGAACCGTTTATATGAAATGTCGAATCCAACGTATATCTGAGACATCCGATATGTAGCATCCTTCAGATGCATGTATCATTGCAGAATCGCATATCATACAAATGGCAATTTGATATGGAGTATAACCCCTTCCCATGAAGCAATATGTATACAAATAAATAATTATTGAAAGAAAGAATAATTTAGCCGTTAGAGAAAGTCTAACCTACGATCCCTGTACCGTAGGGGTTGCGTTCACTATCTGAGGTATGCTGGCCCACAGGCAACACTCTAATGAATCGCGTCTCAAAGAAGGCCAGTCATTTCTCTGAGCAATATACTCAATTGTTTTTATCCATCCATCCAAACTTTTCTATCATGTAACTTTTCTGATCTGATATAGTTCTGATCACACGATATTTTCACAACTGCGATCTTAGTAACAATGTTAACTACTTGTATATGTATATACGATCCGTATGTTTTCTTATTTCAAGCTACGTATATTTATTCAGTCAATATATCGTTAGCCACAGTGTAGACCTACTCACCTGTCAACATTAATAGGCCACATTTGATACATATGTGCATGGCGATGTTTTTATAACACATGTGAGTGGACCCTGTGACATTGGATCCAGATCAGAATAAATCAATGAACTCTGCCTCTCAAGCTGTCACTCGCATATTCTGTCTCTCCTTTCCAAAATAAATTATTACTTGATTATCCAAATCTGTCATTGTAAATCATTTTTTCATAATAATAAAATGACTAATCAAAGTTGCAAATACATATATCTAAATGGTTGTTACAAGCAGTTAGACTGGGAGGGGACATTAAACCGCTGTTACATGCAGATATAAGGGAGAGACGGGAGATAGTATTGATAATGAATCAATTAACCGGAGATAAGAGCATGCATATGACATTATCTCTCAATATACAATTAATCAAATAATTTTTTCAGTACAAAGAAATGATGCCAACACCCTTTCCATCAACAGGACGAATCCCTTTCTGGATAGTAATATTCCAGTGGGACCTGCATATGGCGTATACATATCTCGCTTAGTAGCATTTGCTAGATCCTGTGTTAAATGTGATGATTTTAATCAACGTCACAAATTACTGTTGCAGAAACTTATAAAACAGGGCTATTCCACCAAGCGCCTCCACTCAAAGTTTCTCAAATTTGGCGATACATATCGCATGCTGATAGCAAAATACGAACGTAGCGTGCAAGATCTATGGGGCTACGTTTCGTAACATGTGTCTAATTCCGCTTAACCCGGGGCTAGGGGCCGTATGAGCCCATGTACTTCAAGATCCTCATGGTACTCTCATATGAACAGTCACACCAAAGCGTGACTGAGATACATCATTCTTTAGAGGACTACTTTACAACGAATATTATGGATTAAGAATACTGATCAGCGATACGGATTTGATATTTTTGGAACATCATGATGTCTTTGCCGGCATCATTGAAAACTGTTGACCGCTTCTCTCTTGCAGGAAACAAGTCTATGTTTATGTATACTTTTGTCTTTTTGAATTTGGTGCTAATACTGATATATGGAAATGGAATAGGTCTTTGGATTATGGACGCGGATATTCTCTAATGGACGACGGCTGGATTATGAATGACGGACTAGACGCTTGTAATCATGATATTTTTTTAAGGGAATTATTAACAGAAACGGTAAAAAGACAATTTAGATGCCAATTTTTGCCAAGAAAACGCTTTCACTGCCAAAAATAGGGTACTTAAATAAGTTGTTTTACCTCAATTCTAGATAAATTACCTTAAATCAAGAAATGTTTTCTTAGTTTGTCCGATTTTGCCAGATTTATCTTATTTTAAGAAAAACTATCTTAAATAGGATTTAATTTTACTAGATATATCTTGTTATAAGAAAAGTTATCTTAAATAAGATTTATTTTTACCAGATGTATGGTGTGATAAGAAAAGTTATCTTAACTAAGATGTCTTTTCTGTGATTTGTCTCCTTAAAATGTAAGATCGTGAATCGAGTGGAAACGGATCACTACACTAATAGTATGAACATGTGGTTTCCTGAAAGAAATTGTTCATTGTCAATTTGTAAGAGTTACTGTTACAACGTGCCTGAGATATACGTGAAATTATATCTTCTACTTGAGTGAGGAACATATTTTTGTAATTTAGTATTTTTATCTGCAAGTCCACCTTCACGTGCGGTTATGGTTTTCATATGGGTTCATGTATTTGCCGCCATTTTCAAACTGAAATCTTCTGTTCTTCCACAATTCTCGCGAATTATGTTGGTATCCAGGAACATTATTGAGGAAACTCAACTGAGCCTCTCAGTGGATCATTCTACAGATGAATGAGAGTAGTATGTTGCTCAATGTGTTCAATCGAACTGAGCGAAAACGTCGAAAATGAGATTTACTTTCTTTGGGAGTGGATTTACAGATATACAACAACAACAACAAATTGGGAAACATAAACTAGATACTAGGGGCTTCTGTTGGTGAAAGTGCGGATCTGCAGATCTGTTTCGTCGTTTTTGTCTACCCGAACACAGGCAATCAGAAAGTAAGTTTAAGACTGTTACATTGGTTTCAAAGCAAACGCGAAAAAATATATGTATAAAAAGCAATGATACAAGCTCGACCTCCCATGTGTCCTGTGTGTACAGCAATGTAGAAATGTATTTCCAAGAAAAGCTTCCCCATGTCGAAGAGATATAAGAAAGCAACACATTTTTATAAACATTAGCTAATCAAATTATTTAATATTTACAGTATAATGGGGGAAAAAATTGAAAATGTGTTTTTGAATTCTCCAAAGGTATTTTGGGGTTGAATAAGCTTATTCATTATATATGTCAGATCGGCATTCAAACCAAAGTCATTGCATCAAACCAGTGACTGCAGTCTATTCAGGAAACATGTCTTTGTAATGTAAGTTGGTGGCAGGTTGCCTCTGGCAATTTTGACTGGCAGAAACTTTTCGGGCTTTGAGTATTTGCATAAAACATCGGATCTGGATTCTACATGGTTTGCAGTGTATTGATTCCTCCAGTGTTTCTTAGTTCTTTCCTTCAGCTTTGGAAGAATATTCGTATATGAACTTGGGTGTATGCTTTAGCTTGCAAAGTTGTCTGCGACTAAACAATGGGACTTTCTCCACCACAAGCACCTGATGAACACAAAGGCTGGGCAATTCTATTTGAACAGTTTAGGTGTTTTTACTATCAAGAGTGCAATATGCTGTTATATTTGTAATGTCTATGGAGAATTTTGAAGATGACAGATTTTCTAAATTTGAGAATTATCCATCATATCTTTGGTGTTTGGCCATTTTGCATGGTTTTAATTATATCAGTCTCTTGTCATATTATACAACTTTGACATGGGCGAGAAATGTTGTGCAAATATATTTTAGTATTACTGCTATAAATGGAAAGAAATACTTGTCAAGGAGAGATTTTAAGGATGAATGCCAGAACAAAGGCCTTAAAATATTCAAAATATATTCTTTATTTATCTGTTTTACATATATGACTTACTTTTGCATTTCAATTGCATGATGATGGGTTGAAAGCGACGTTAAATCCTATCACTTACTCACACTTCAATTTTATCATGTTTTTATTTTACATGTATACTGCTAACTGTAACAAGCATATATTCATGTTCAGATTTTGGCAGTAATATGATATAAAAAAACTTTAATTGGATTGTAGGGAAATATTTGAAGTGTCACTATGGAGCTCGTTGTTTTATTGATCCTGTGGGGAATTGCAGCGTGGCTGAAATTATTGGGATACCTCTTCTACATGCATACACTTTTGCATCTGCAGACTATTCACTACATGCATCATTTGAATAAAATTTCCCTATCTTCAAAATATTTTTTTGTCATTTAATTTGATTAAATGTTGTTTAGCATGTTTTTTCTTAATTAAGTAAATGTTGCTAGCTCAAGATCCCTTTGTTGAATTTACAATGTAAGATAATTTATCTTGAAGACTGTATACATGTTTTCTTGGGTAAGAATATTTAACTCAACAGCCTTGAGAAATATTTTCTTATCCAAGTTAACAGCTTTGAGAAATATTTTCTTATCCAAGTGGTCAGTTTTTCTTGAACAAGTTAATTATCTGGAATAAGTTTAATATTCTTACCCCACTCCAAAAATATCTTACTTTAGATTTCATAGCAAGATAAATTATCTTACTGAAGAAAAAATAAGATTTTTTTTCTTAAATGAGTAAAAAGCGCCAAGATAATTTTTCTTAATTAAGATCTTCGAATAAGATTTGTGAATCTTGAATAAGATAAATAAACTATAATTTTCTTATCCAAGTAAATATCCATAAGTAAATTATTCTTACCCCACTCCATGATAATTTATCTTATTTCAAGATGATTTTTTCTTAAAATAAGTTTTTTTCTTCTCGTTTTAAGTACCCTATTTTTGGCAGTGTAGTATGGCCTAGTCAAACCAGCTTCTGAAACAATATTATATACGTTGATTGAAATCTTCAGAGTTGGTTCCTTTAAGGTCTGTGAAGGTGGATACAAATCCTTCAATTTGTCGGGTGTAGGGTCATCCACAACAAGTAGATCTTTGAATAACAAGTGTTTGATAAAGGAGAAGGGAGGAGTTTGAAATTCTTTCAACATTTTCAGAATATTGCCGTTCTTATCAGAGATCAGATATAGCCTCGCCAAAGCAGTGCACAATTCGTCAAAGATATCCCAACCCAGGCAGCCACACAACGAGGGTAGCTAATGATGGCGACGAGGTTACCAAATCAACGTCTGAATACTCGCCACGTACGAGCCACAATGGTTTCACGCCCACTCAGAGATTGAGAGCAATTAACGCAGATTGTCTGCCAGACAGTTAAAAACTCTTGTCTTGAAGTTCATGATTTTATGCAGTTCAACGAGAATGGCCAGTTCACTTATCTCTGTCACCTCTCTAATGGTTATCTTCCCACTTTCCCAAGATAATTTAATCACAAAACATATTTCAAATGTGACAAGATGATATTATGTTAGATATCCTTGTCAATTTATTTACTTCGTGTCATATAAATAACACGGGGGCCAAAATGCTCAGACGTCTTTTGGGGCAAGTATACTCTCAACGTGCCTGGTGTGCCAATCATGTGTATCTTTTAGCGCAAATTGTCACGGGTAGCATTTAAGAAAGGTTCGTATCTCAAGGTTATCTGGAAAATAAACTGATATCTGCTTGCATGGAACAATCGAGTTATGTAACTTGCCTATGGGCGAATGACCTCGAAGGTATTCATTCTACCTTAGCTTTTCCTAGCTGCTTTTTAAATTATTTACTACCGGTAACTATTTTTGATGCTGGGCATCCAAAATCAGCATTTATTTGTAGTTATGCTATTGGAGTGTGAAACATTCTCTCGGAGAAGACGAGCTGTGTAAATGTATCAGGAGCACGATCTCATATTACGGTATTCAGTTCAGGAGATGGCTTAAGTGTAGACAAAGGCATTTTGGTGGCAACATATGTGCTGTGGATTGAGTACGAGGCCAAGGGATGATACATTAGCGCCGTTATCAGCGGGGAAGATAAACGACCATGAATATGTTGTTAGGAGATTTCCAAAAGTTTATGTTTTGAATACTATTAATGAACTAACTACATATAGTTCCATACCGATTGAGCATAAACTGTTCACTCTCTATTGATATAAAACTTCGCATTTCGGGTTGATATATATTGGTCGCTTCCATAATTACTTAATATCAATGGTTTGAAGCAGGGAGAGAGGGAGAGAGGGAGAGAGAGAATTAAGGTTTAACGTCGCGTTCAGCAATATTTCAGCAAAATAGCGTCGATCAAACAAATTCTAAGTATTCCAACAAAAACAACCTGGCAATCCAGTAGTAATCAACACAACACACAAAAAACTGGTACATACATTAAAACTTATACAACAAACGGATTTCTCTCAAATAACCTAAAATACAGTCTTCTTTTACCCGACTAAAAAGATCTTCTAAAGTAGCTGCTTGATAAAAAAAATCTTTTACAATCTTAAAATCCATACTGTCGATCAGAATATGTTTCACTGCGAGATCTTCGTGGCATGGAATACATCTTGAGGCTGGTTCCTTTTTTAGTAAATGTTCGTGAGTTAATCGGGTATGGCCGATTCTACATCGCCTGATCGTGGCTTGATCGAAACGTTTCTGGTTGCTCAGATGGATACAAATACAATGTTTTGAAACTTCTGAACTTTATTATCCACAGCATCCCATAAAGATTGAAACCGCTTTCCCACATAAACACAGATAGTGGGTCTGAAATCGCTATATGGGATTCCAACAGGATCAACCTCATTATCTAGGGCTGCCTTAGCCATTTCATCAGCTTCAGTATTTCCTTTGATGCCAACGTGGATAGGCAACCAACAAAACACAACTTCAATATGTCGATGAAATCTACGCCCATATAATTGTAGAATGTAGGTGCAAACAGAAACGAAATGATTCGAAGCAGCATTCTGTCAAAAGCGGACGAGGATCAGTATTTGAAGCTAGCATATTTTAAGGAGAAACGATAATTGCTGTTTATTTGTCTGCATAAACTCTTCGCTTCCAATGTTGGTAACACATGAGCCCGTGATTTACATGTCTTAATCTGATAACATCCGAAATTCCTACTACATGTAGTTCACTTTCTGAGTGACATATATAACCGGCTTTATTTCGCTAATGATATTTCAATGCTGGAATGCAGAGGGTATTCAACAATGTCACTTAGCCTTTCGATATCTCATAGTACGTATTTGTATTTCGCGTTGAACTTTGAAATATTGGCACGGGAATATAATCATTCCGTTTAATTTTCAGTAACGTGACTGTTTGAAAACAAGCTACCACACCGACAGCAAAAACTATAACAATATCCCTCCACGGACATTTCACTCATCATTAAGGCGATTGAACCACGAAACAAATTTTCTATGAAATACTCGACACATGAAAATTAATCTGAGAAACACAATGTCCAATAACAACAAAAACACAGCTAAACTTGATTATAGTTCTCTCACTTTCGTGTAGTTCGCCAGGACGTGTTAGACCATATTTTCGCTCTCAGATGAAAGACTTCGTCACGTAGATAAGGATACGACATGATGATAGGCATTCTAGATCTAAGAAGTTCAAGTGCTGAAAAATGAAAAATTATTATAAACAGCTAATCGCCAAAAACGTAAAATTATAATTTCAAAGCTAATAATACCTGCAATTTTTTCAAAGCTTTTATTTTATTATTCTTGAAAAAATTGGAAGTATCTCCAATGAAACGTCAGCTCCTTAGCAAGAACGAAATTGTTATCCATAGAATAAGCCTTGTGTTATGACGTAAACATATCTTAATCAGCCCATGAAAAACAAATGTAAAAAAAAGAATAAAAATTATCGACCAGGCAATTAGACAATTGCTATTTTTTTCAGTAACATTACAGCCAGGATGGTAACGTTATTGAAATTCGCATTCTGCTACCTCCTTGGTGAATCACACAGATTATCATTTCAGTAGAGTGATTTTGTGCTGGGTGATAGTGTATTGGTTTTATCAGGAGGATAAGGGAGACAGATATTTTTTTGGAAAACGTGTGTTCTGTATGGTGTTCTATTTGGGCCAAGTTTGCGTCGCGTGGCGACTTTTAGAAACTCGCCACTCGCCACGCGCCGTGGACCTCTCCGGCGCGCGGCGACTGGCGACTTTTTGCTATCTCTTAACCTGCAAAAACTCGCCAGTCGCCACCCGCCGTAAAACACGGCGAGTTTCGCTCTATCTCTTAACCTGGAAAACCTCGCCGCGCGCCACTCGCCGGATGAACCACGGCGCGCGGCGACTGGCGACTTTTGACTGTAGTGAAACTCGCCACTCGCCACGCGCCGTGGACCTCTCCGGCGCGCGGCGATTGGCGACTTTCTGCTATCTCTTAACCTGCAAAAACTCGCCAGTCGCCACCCGCCGTAAAACACGGCGAGTTTCGCTCTATCTCTTAACCTGGACAAACTCGCCGCGCGCCACTCGCCGGATGAACCACGGCGCGCGGTGACTGGCGACTTTTGACTTCTGGAATTCTCAGGACTTTTTCTCAAGTGCGCATGCCCGGGGAGCATCAATTATCGGAATATTTTGTTTGAAACATGCTGTCATTTAATTTAATTTTAAATCTCTTTCTCGTGCATAAATATACATAATTTCTAATGAATGAACTCTCCAGCTATCTGTAATAATTAATATAGTTGTTTTTTGAAACAAGTTCTTTTTAATGCAATACGCATATATAGGGCAATCTAATTTTGTCAAATGTGCAGATATTTTTTTATTAAAATACTCGTTATCCGTTTCTGTGCAGAACTTGCATACTCTCGTTATTATCTGCTGGTATATTTTAAAAAGTTAACACCAAGACAACATTTTCAATCGTTTTTTTAATCTTTTTTTTATATAAGTGCCTATATATATTTATAAAACAGCATATCGTTTTCAATTCAGAATGAATCGCTTTGAAATTGTTCCTTATTTAAGATACAATAAAGCGCTCGACGCGGGAATTTTGTTTTACAAGATAAAAGCAACGTCAACTAATATGCTGTATGAAATATTAAGAAAGCGATTAGAGCGTCATCGTCATATTGATTAAAAAAGTAAGAAAAAATGCTAACATTTTCTCTGGATGATTGAATTTATCTCTTCGTAAGTTTTATGTGAAAAACGGGCGATATCTTTGTATAAGAGATCCTTTATTGCTGTTTTAATCCATAGAGCGGCTCTTTGTTGGGTTGATATTTCCTGTATCACAAACTATCAAGACCCTATTTTTAAAGATGAAAAGACGTATTTCTTTCAACAGTTTTTTTTACTTCCTCAAATTCTATGAGATCGCGACTGTGATTTATGATATTGGAACTGCATAATTGATGCTCCTCGGGCATGCGCACTTGAGAAAAAGTCCTGAGAATTCCAGAAGTCAAAAGTCGCCAGTCGCCGCGCGCCATGGTTTGTCCGGCGAGTGGCGCGCGGCGAGTTTTTCCAGGTTAAGAGATAGAGCGAAACTCGCCGTGTTTTACGGCGCGTGGCGACTGGCGAGTTTTTGCAGGTTAAGAGATAGCAGAAAGTCGCCAGTCGCCGCGCGCCGGAGATGTCCACGGCGTGTGGCGAGTGGCGAGTTGCACTACAGTCAAAAGTCGCCAGTCGCCGTGCGCCGTGGTTCATCCGGCGAGTGGCGCGCGGCGAGTTTTTCCAGGTTAAGAGATAGAGCGAAACTCGCCGTGTTTTACGGCGGGTGGCGACTGGCGAGTTTTTGCAGGTTAAGAGATAGCAGAAAGTCGTCAGTCGCCGCGCGCCGGAGAGGTCCACGGCGCGTGGCGAGTGGCGAGTTTCTAAAAGTCGCCACGCGACGCAAACTTGGCCCAAATAGAACACCATAGTTCTGTGTTAAGGACCAAGTCATGATGTCATAAAGTTGGATCACAGTGTATATATATATATATTTATTATTCACTCTATACTATTTATTTTTCACTCTATACTAAGAAGGCGACTTGTTATTTTTTCACTCTATACTATATAATGACGTAGTCAACTAAGAAGGCGACTTGTTATTTTTTCACTCTATACTATATAATGACGTAGTCAACTAAGAAGGCGACTTGTTATTTTTTCACTCTATACTCTCCACATCTGAATCGTTCACCATTATTCCTATATATTTATTATATATACTTGGTGATGAGATAGTGGATATTATCAAATGAATAAAAGCGATATTTTTACTGCAGTGATGATATCAAATATATCATTACAGTTTTTCATCACTGCGATGATATGACAAATGACGTCACAGGCAGTTAAAATATCGATATTTAGGAGTTAATGAACGCCTTCGTGAATATTATCGCAGCACGATAATATTCACGAAGGCGGTCATTAACTCCATTCTAACATGCGCAATGATAAATACTTCCTCATTTCATAAACGGAATGGCAAATTTTCTGCAAACTTATCCCGTGTTGATGGAAGAATTTCTTGACTGATTGGCGGGCCATGCTTGCGGGTGCTGTCCGTTCACGAGATGCAGCTGTGTGAACTCCTCCCACTGCGCAATGAATGAACCAATCGACGCTCAGTTTTGTAGCACTGCGTCACAAGTATGAGACGTCTCCAGTTCGGCACGTGCATGAAAGAGATCAAAACAAATCAAGATTATCGTGTGATAATCTCTATATGTTTTGAGGTCTGGGCCAATCAGCGCACGGCTATAATGTGGAGCCTGTTAGAATCGCAAACAAACACATGTGAACAATTAGCCGACAAAAATTTGAAAAGGATTTGTATATTACTATGCCTTATGATGACCAGATTATGACAGGAAATAAGACACAAATAGGTTAGGTCAAGGTTATCTGGAAAATAAACTGATATCTGCTTGCATGGAACAATCGAGTTATGTAACTTGCCTATGGGCGAATGACCTCGAAGGTATTCATTCTACCTTAGCTTTTCCTAGCTGCTTTTTAAATTATTTACTACCGGTAACTATTTTTGATGCTGGGCATCCAAAATCAGCATTTATTTGTAGTTATGCTATTGGAGTGTGAAACATTCTCTCGGAGAAGACGAGCTGTGTAAATGTATCAGGAGCACGATCTCATATTACGGTATTCAGTTCAGGAGATGGCTTAAGTGTAGACAAAGGCATTTTGGTGGCAACATATGTGCTGTGGATTGAGTACGAGGCCAAGGGATGATACATTAGCGCCGTTATCAGCGGGGAAGATAAACGACCATGAATATGTTGTTAGGAGATTTCCAAAAGTTTATGTTTTGAATACTATTAATGAACTAACTACATATAGTTCCATACCGATTGAGCATAAACTGTTCACTCTCTATTGATATAAAACTTCGCATTTCGGGTTGATATATATTGGTCGCTTCCATAATTACTTAATATCAATGGTTTGAAGCAGGGAGAGAGGGAGAGAGGGAGAGAGAGAATTAAGGTTTAACGTCGCGTTCAGCAATATTTCAGCAAAATAGCGTCGATCAAACAAATTCTAAGTATTCCAACAAAAACAACCTGGCAATCCAGTAGTAATCAACACAACACACAAAAAACTGGTACATACATTAAAACTTATACAACAAACGGATTTCTCTCAAATAACCTAAAATACAGTCTTCTTTTACCCGACTAAAAAGATCTTCTAAAGTAGCTGCTTGATAAAAAAAATCTTTTACAATCTTAAAATCCATACTGTCGATCAGAATATGTTTCACTGCGAGATCTTCGTGGCATGGAATACATCTTGAGGCTGGTTCCTTTTTTAGTAAATGTTCGTGAGTTAATCGGGTATGGCCGATTCTACATCGCCTGATCGTGGCTTGATCGAAACGTTTCTGGTTGCTCAGATGGATACAAATACAATGTTTTGAAACTTCTGAACTTTATTATCCACAGCATCCCATAAAGATTGAAACCGCTTTCCCACATAAACACAGATAGTGGGTCTGAAATCGCTATATGGGATTCCAACAGGATCAACCTCATTATCTAGGGCTGCCTTAGCCATTTCATCAGCTTCAGTATTTCCTTTGATGCCAACGTGGATAGGCAACCAACAAAACACAACTTCAATATGTCGATGAAATCTACGCCCATATAATTGTAGAATGTAGGTGCAAACAGAAACGAAATGATTCGAAGCAGCATTCTGTCAAAAGCGGACGAGGATCAGTATTTGAAGCTAGCATATTTTAAGGAGAAACGATAATTGCTGTTTATTTGTCTGCATAAACTCTTCGCTTCCAATGTTGGTAACACATGAGCCCGTGATTTACATGTCTTAATCTGATAACATCCGAAATTCCTACTACATGTAGTTCACTTTCTGAGTGACATATATAACCGGCTTTATTTCGCTAATGATATTTCAATGCTGGAATGCAGAGGGTATTCAACAATGTCACTTAGCCTTTCGATATCTCATAGTACGTATTTGTATTTCGCGTTGAACTTTGAAATATTGGCACGGGAATATAATCATTCCGTTTAATTTTCAGTAACGTGACTGTTTGAAAACAAGCTACCACACCGACAGCAAAAACTATAACAATATCCCTCCACGGACATTTCACTCATCATTAAGGCGATTGAACCACGAAACAAATTTTCTATGAAATACTCGACACATGAAAATTAATCTGAGAAACACAATGTCCAATAACAACAAAAACACAGCTAAACTTGATTATAGTTCTCTCACTTTCGTGTAGTTCGCCAGGACGTGTTAGACCATATTTTCGCTCTCAGATGAAAGACTTCGTCACGTAGATAAGGATACGACATGATGATAGGCATTCTAGATCTAAGAAGTTCAAGTGCTGAAAAATGAAAAATTATTATAAACAGCTAATCGCCAAAAACGTAAAATTATAATTTCAAAGCTAATAATACCTGCAATTTTTTCAAAGCTTTTTTTTTATTATTCTTGAAAAAATTGGAAGTATCTCCAATGAAACGTCAGCTCCTTAGCAAGAACGAAATTGTTATCCATAGAATAAGCCTTGTGTTATGACGTAAACATATCTTAATCAGCCCATGAAAAACAAATGTAAAAAAAAGAATAAAAATTATCGACCAGGCAATTAGACAATTGCTACTTTTTTCAGTAACATTACAGCCAGGATGGTAACGTTATTGAAATTCGCATTCTGCTACCTCCTTGGTGAATCACACAGATTATCATTTCAGTAGAGTGATTTTGTGCTGGGTGATAGTGTATTGGTTTTATCAGGAGGATAAGGGAGACAGATATTTTTTTGGAAAACGTGTGTTCTGTATGGTGTTCTATTTGGGCCAAGTTTGCGTCGCGTGGCGACTTTTAGAAACTCGCCACTCGCCACGCGCCGTGGACCTCTCCGGCGCGCGGCGACTGGCGACTTTTTGCTATCTCTTAACCTGCAAAACTCGCCAGTCGCCACCCGCCGTAAAACACGGCGAGTTTCGCTCTATCTCTTAACCTGGAAAAACTCGCCGCGCGCCACTCGCCGGATGAACCACGGCGCGCGGCGACTGGCGACTTTTGACTGTAGTGAAACTCGCCACTCGCCACGCGCCGTGGACCTCTCCGGCGCGCGGCGACTGGCGACTTTCTGCTATCTCTTAACCTGCAAAAACTCGCCAGTCGCCACCCGCCGTAAAACACGGCGAGTTTCGCTCTATCTCTTAACCTGGACAAACTCGCCGCGCGCCACTCGCCGGATGAACCACGGCGCGCGGCGACTGGCGACTTTTGACTTCTGGAATTCTCAGGACTTTTTCTCAAGTGCGCATGCCCGGGGAGCATCAATTATCGGAATATTTTGATCGAAATATGCTGTCATTTAATTTAATTTTAAATCTCTTCCTCGTGCATAAATATACATAATTTCTAATGAATGAACTCTCCAGCTACATCTGATGCTATGTGACTAATTTTGAAGATGTAAGCTATCTGTAATAATTAATATAGTTGTTTTTTGAAACAAGTTTCTTTTTAATGCAATACGCATATAGGGCAATCTAATTTTGTCAAATGTGCAATTATCTCTTTATTAAAATATTCGTTATCCGTTTCTGTGCATAACTTGCATACTCTCGTTATTATCTGCTGGTATATTTTAAAAAGTTGACACCAAGACAACATTTTCAATCGTTTTTTTAATCTTTTTTTTTATATAAGTGCCAATATATATTTATAAAACAGCATATCGTTTTCAATTCAGAATGAATCGCTTTGAAATTGTTCTTTATTTAAGATACAATAAAGCACTCGACGCGGGAATTTTGTTTTACAAGATAAAAGCAACGTCAACTAATATGCTGTATGAAATATTAAGAAAGCGAATAGAGCGTCATCGTCATATTGATTAAAAAAAGTAAGAAAAAATGCTAACATTTTCTCTGGATGATTGAATTTCTCTCTTCGTAAGTTTTATGTGAAAAACGGGCGATATCTTTGTATAAGAGATCCTTTATTGCTGTTTTAATCCATAGAGCGGCTCTTTGTTGGGTTGATATTTCCTGTATCACAAACCCTACAAACTATCAAGACCCTATTTTTAAAGATGAAAAGACGTATTTCTTTCAACAGTTTCCATATTTTTTTTACTTCCTCAAATTCGATGGGATCGCGACTGTGATTTATGATATTGCAACTGCATAATTGATGCTCCTCGGGCATGCGCACTTGAGAAAAAGTCCTGAGAATTCCAGAAGTCAAAAGTCGCCCGTCGCCGCGCGCCGTGGTTTGTCCGGCGAGTGGCGCGCGGCGAGTTTTTCCAGGTTAAGAGATAGAGCGAAACTCGCCGTGTTTTACGGCGCGTGGCGACTGGCGAGTTTTTGCAGGTTAAGAGATAGCAGAAAGTCGCCAGTCGCCGCGCGCCGGAGATGTCCACGGCGCGTGGCGAGTGGGCGAGTTTCACTACAGTCAAAAGTCGCCAGTCGCCGTGCGCCGTGGTTCATCCGGCGAGTGGCGCGCGGCGAGTTTTTCCAGGTTAAGAGATAGAGCGAAACTCGCCGTGTTTTACGGCGGGTGGCGACTGGCGAGTTTTTGCAGGTTAAGAGATAGCAGAAAGTCGTCAGTCGCCGCGCGCCGGAGAGGTCCACGGCGCGTGGCGAGTGGCGAGTTTCTAAAAGTCGCCACGCGACGCAAACTTGGCCCAAATAGAACACCATAGTTCTGTGTTAAGGACCAAGTCATGATGTCATAAAGTTGGATCACAGTGTATATATATATATATTTATTATTCACTCTATACTATTTATTTTTCACTCTATACTAAGAAGGCGACTTGTTATTTTTTCACTCTATACTATATAATGACGTAGTCAACTAAGAAGGCGACTTGTTATTTTTTCACTCTATACTATATAATGACGTAGTCAACTAAGAAGGCGACTTGTTATTTTTTCACTCTATACTCTCCACATCTGAATCGTTCACCATTATTCCTATATATTTATTATATATACTTGGTGATGAGATAGTGGATATTATCAAATGAATAAAAGCGATATTTTTACTGCAGTGATGATATCAAATATATCATTACAGTTTTTCATCACTGCGATGATATGACAAATGACGTCACAGGCAGTTAAAATATCGATATTTAGGAGTTAATGAACGCCTTCGTGAATATTATCGCAGCACGATAATATTCACGAAGGCGGTCATTAACTCCATTCTAACATGCGCAATGATAAATACTTCCTCATTTCATAAACGGAATGGCAAATTTTCTGCAAACTTATCCCGTGTTGATGGAAGAATTTCTTGACTGATTGGCGGGCCATGCTTGCGGGTGCTGTCCGTTCACGAGATGCAGCTGTGTGAACTCCTCCCACTGCGCAATGAATGAACCAATCGACGCTCAGTTTTGTAGCACTGCGTCACAAGTATGAGACGTCTCCAGTTCGGCACGTGCATGAAAGAGATCAAAACAAATGAAGATTATCGTGTGATAATCTCTATATGTTTTGAGGTCTGGGCCAATCAGCGCACGGCTATAATGTGGAGCCTGTTAGAATCGCAAACAAACACATGTGAACAATTAGCCGACAAAAATTTGAAAAGGATTTGTATATTACTATGCCTTATGATGACCAGATTATGACAGGAAATAAGACACAAATAGGCATAAAATGAATAAGACATACTCGGAATGGCGACAATGGAACCGCTCGTCACGTACGCATGCATCCACGCACAAACACCGACTGGCTGACTGACAGTGTGGCCAGAGCAGAGTACAACACGAACTAGCGCTGAAAGAAGAGAAAAAATACATCGATCAGTCGAAGGCTCGAATTTGGGGACATCCCTTACTGTCTAGAAGTGTCTTTGAAGTAACTTTGAAGTAACTTTAAAGTGTGGCCATATTTTAACCTTGAAGTGCAAGGCTCAAAGTCAGAAGTGTGCTTGCAGTGTGGGTATTGTTTTGTGGCAATGCCATATAAGGGCATTGAAGTCACTTGGAAGTACTTTTGAAGTGTGCCTCAAATATGTGAATTAAGTACTGCAATGGCACTTCATCGACACTTTCAACGAAGGGTAACCTTCATAGGCACTTCTGAAGTGCTCTTGAAGTGCCTAATTAGAATATTTGAGGCACTTCAATGTCCTTATATGGCAAGGCACTTCATCCACACTTCTACAGAAGAATACCTTTCATAGCACTTCTGAAGTGCTCTTGAAGTACCTTATTAGTATCACAGCAAATCCGTGTAATGAAAGGTATGTAGCCACGAGCTCTTTACTTTCTGGGAAAAGAAGACACAAATATATATTTGAGCACAGAACGTTTTATTTAGAGAAAACACTGGGAGTGAGACAAAACAGTACATCATAAAATATTTACAATAAACCTGATAGTTCTTAACAAGAAACGTGTAGTTTATATAACCGCTAGCACAAATCCTTGAGACAAAATACAGCACAGTACTATATATGTATATATTTACAAGCAGTCTTTGGTATGAGAATTTATTGCAGTATTAGTATTATTATTCAAGGGTGACAGTGTTCTTGTCCAACTTGAACTTGAAGCAGCAGATCTTTTGAAGGATAGTTTGCTTTAGTTGCCCTGAGGTCCACTTGGATGTAATCCAACCTTTGCTGAAACCCACCAGTCTGAATTGTGGACTTCTTGACCTGTGGCGATAAATACATGCACATAATTAAAACCTGATCAGTTGTATATATGGTTCCTTATAACATGCAATCCAGTTTTTTTTAATACACTCAGGATGATTGAATAGGTTGACTACCATAAAGGGTAAAGAATCGAACACATCCGTACGATTTACAAAAGATTGATGAACATGTCTATTATCCTTTCTTTAATACTCCATGATATACAACAAGGGAGATAAACAGTTTGTGTGACATTCTAAGCAATATACACTATGAAGAAATCAACCATACCTAGGTGTGCTCATTACATTTCCCGTCAGTCGAGTGGCTGCTTGAAGTGAGCGGAGTTCCTTGTAGCAGCTGTATTCTGGAATATGAAAGTATACAATTTAAGTAGCCATTAGAATTGAAGAGAAACAACCATGTGAATTTTTATAATTTGTCTTTGTTAATTTCTGGTTCAACTAAATCTCCATACAGGGATTTAAATAACAAATAAATGCTTATTAACTACAAATTGTATTCTTAATTTTTTGAAATGAAATAAATGTATGAAATGAAATGTTCTCATTTCTCACGATGTGGGTAGAAATGTACAATTGAAGTGTGTGAAGATCCTTAGCTTTGGTATATGAATGGTGCAAGGTATATCAATAGACAAGGAAAATATAGCCTGTTATAATGATGAAAAGTCTAAATCATAATTGATTATGCTTTTTCTGATTACAGCTAATTTTATTATCAATATATTTTAAAACATTTCTTTACCATTTTGTCAAAAATCTGGTATGGAAATATTCTACAATCTTCTGCAAGGAACAAAAATCAATTTTTTTTATAAATCGATAAACAGTTCAAAACAAGATAATTTATTTAGAGCTACCATCCCCCCAACCAGTTAAATCCATCTGTTTTGACATGAACAGGAAGTATACAAGCAGTTTTGTGATAAAAATATCTCACCCTGAGGGGATTCCTTCAGGGGTGCATGGAAATCTTCATATGAGGTCCCCAAGCCTGGGGTTTCCAAGCTGACAATTCACACAATCATAACAATGGCCCACCACACTGCCTTGGTAGATCTGAAAGTGATATTGAGACAGAGATATGGATATTTCTTTGTGAAAGCCATGCTGGCCCATTAAATTTGACTGCAATTATAAGGTGAAGTACATTATTTCAACCTGCAGTCCATATAGCAATATTTATTGAGGCCAATATCAATTTTTTAATATGCCAAGTCAAGGGAAACTTGTTGATAATAATAGCTGATACTCCCAGGTCTACATCACTGTTCAGCTCAGTTCTTAGCTTGTTAAGTTATGAAAAACAGAAAAATTATAGTTATATTTATAATTTACTTACCATATCACTAGCTGCACTCATCACCATCTGCAATACAGTTCTTCAAACCTCCATAATTCTAGCTTAACATGAACAAATCCACCTGATTTTTTGCAGTTGTCAGCCATTTTTTTTTGTCGACTGGTGGCGCCCCCGGTGTTCAATTAAATTTTCAAGGGCAGATAACTCCACCCATTTTGACAAGACAGTTAACAGGGAAAAGACTATCAGAAACAGAAATTATATATATTATATATTATAGTTAAACAAGTGATAATAATGAAGAGGATAATATAAAGTATTCTTTAATGGGCATTTTTTGTTGCTGACATTATGTTATGTTAGAACTGATATTCTTCTAAAAATATTTTTCCATTTTGTCCAATATTTTACTATAAAAAATATTTTACATGGATTTGGAATGATTATAAAATCTGAATTCAACAAAAGTTCTTATCTAATATGATACTGTTTTGATAACACTAATATGTGAGAGACTGATATTATTAATATCTTTATTTTATTCAAATAGAAGTGTTCACAGTTCTGAGTAATATGTCGGTAATCACATGTGAATATTTTACACAGTTGCAGCTATTTTGAACTGTGAAGTACAAATCTGATATTTAGTGGTTTCATTGAAATGAGATTTGATGTGACTGAGTGAAATCTAATCATCCAACTTTAAGCTGGGATATTCCCAGAGCTAATTAATATCATTGAAACTTTGTATACATGTAGTTTTAATTTATAATGTTATGTTACTGTAACAGTTTGTGGGAAAATTCCAATAATCTAGAAATCCTATTGGGTTGAATCTTATAGAATTTTTCAGAATCTTATAGGATTTTTTGGAATCTTACAGGATTTTTCAGGATTTTCAGAATCTTATAGGTTTTTTCAGAATCTTATAGGATTTTTTTAATCTTATAGGAATTTTTCAGAATCTTATATGATTTTTCAGAATCTTATAGGATATTTTAGAATCTTATATGATTTTTCAGAATCTTATAGGATTTTTCAATTTTTTTTTAGAATCTTATAGATATTTTTTGTAAGGGGAAGTCCTCCAAGTTATGCTATAAAACTGACAAAGTCCCAGAAGTGTCTGAAGAGTACCTTAGATTATGCAGAACAATAACTAAATCTCAGAAGTGTCCCTGAAGTCCCCAAGTTTTGCTGAAAAACTGACAAAGTCCATGAAGTGTCTTTGAGGAGTACCTTAGATTATGCCGAACAAAAACCAAGTCTCAGAAGTGTCTCTGAAGTCCCTCATTTTTTGCTACGAAATTGACAAAGCCCATGAAGTGTCTTTGAGGAGTCCCTTGGCTACTGCCTTTTTCTAATGAAGTACCTATGAAGTGTGCCAGTATTTTTCTCTGTTGTTGAAGTGCCTTTTCAGTGTACTCTTCAGAGGCACTTCTAGGCACACTTCACATGAAGTGTGACACTTCTGGACAGTAAGGGATATAACGAATAAGCGGCATCAAAGTTGATAAGAAGACACGAAAAGCAACGTGATTTAACGATCGATGAACTCTTGTCAGTGAGTATTCATTCAGAATCGAACAAAATAGGATAAGATAACTCAGTAGGTGTACGGACCGTATTATTTGAATAGACATGAACGAAATTAGATCTAAAAGGGTAAATCCAGATTTTGTTTGGAATGAGAATATTCCGTGTGAGCAAAAACTCAACCAGCGAGGTCAACCAACACGTCAGTCTTTCCTGAAGAGAGGCAGGACAAATCCGACTCGACACACGATCGACTGTGCTTTTCTGTCGAAGGAAAGAGGAGGAGGGCCGCCCGACTGGTTGGCATGAAATCATTTATTTGTAGGAGAAAGCTAATACAATTCATGGGATCTGCTGGATGCCATCGATATTAAAGTGCAATCATACTCGACTGAAAAAAAGTCACTTGCAGATGTAGCACGTGCGATTTGTTGACATCAAAGTAGTCCGTGAGTGACGTCAGAGTGAAGATAACCAATGCTCCAGTGTGTCTTCAATCGAAAACCCTACAACATCTGAATTATTTTTAATGTTTTCATACACCACCCAGAATAAACTAGTGCCACGAGTACATAATACATAACAAAAGGAAACCAACTGTTTCTTGACGATTACCATAATTATTTCATCCTTTGGGGTGAGAAAATGGTATTCGTCAAGAAACAGTTCATATTCTCTATATATACTTATTTTATTCCCCCACTTTTGGTAATATTGTCTTATGAGTTAGGTATTCGACAGGGACGCGGAAATTCTTCATTAAAAACGACTGACAACTGAATGTTCGACATGTGACGCATTTATTCATCAATAAACTTATCTGAGCAGTAAACGAATTACCATCCCAGCATATGGGGAAAGATTATCTAATAAATAGCTACAATCAGAAGCTTCTAGGAAGATAAATGCATCACACAAACATCCGTGTACAGTTTCCATATATATTATACATTTATCTTTTTTTACTGGGTTCGATTGTATGTCGATGTAAATGTAAATCGAGTTGTAATTAACCGACTTTTTGAGACCCAGCCAGCCTGGATCACATCTAATCCACTGATAACTAGTATTCCCAAACGACATGAAATATTGGAATAGCCTAACTACAATTTGATGGTCGTTTTCTTCCCAGCTAATAAAGACTGTGGTCACAATTTATGATCTCATGATCTGATTTTTGACCCACAATACATGTATGTTAGCCGAAATACCTATTTGACCTTAGTTTGTCTGCTCACGAGTTTCTCAGTAGAACTTCCGATACATTCATTCCAAGATTTAAGTTGATGGACTATAACAAAATAATACAAATAAACGCCCCAAAGAAGTTTTGCAGCAATCTGTCTGTGTTCCACAAGGAGGATTCAGCATGCACAGAGTGTTTTAGTGCTGGGTGACAAGGATTCTACCATGAAAGTCATTGATAGCCCTGCTAGACTGGGTTGCAGGCCATTTCAACGTTATGTTTATCGGATTAAGGATCATGCCATGGGATCATAAACTGGCCATGCTGTCTTTATTAGCTGAGAAGAAAAATGGTCATCAAATTGTAGTCATTGGGATTCCGATATTTGGTTTTTCCGTCGT